>OY829523.1:4930316-5005325 GCA_963691665.1 Clepsis dumicolana | reverse complement strand
AAAGCTTCGACCGGTTTGTCCAATGTATACTTGACTACAGTCGCCACAAGTGAGTTTATATACGCCCGACCTGTTCCCTTTAAGGGATGATCATCCAGAGAAATCAAACTTTGCCAAGCATTTATTAGAAACGAATCATTCGTTGTTAGACTCAGATACGTACGAAATTTTACATTATTGTGATAAGGGTTTGCGGCTATCGGTTTTAGAACAATTGGAAATTATTAGGTACAACAACATGGGGTCTATTATTAATGAACAAGTTAATTTGGTTTCTTCGCCTTTGTTACGACTTGGTTCTAATTTTAATAATGTGTCATAGTAATAATGAGAACATGACTTCTCTTTTTACCGTACTCGGTTAAAAATAACGGGGTACCTGGCGTAGATTAAAAATAAAAATAAAAAGGGTAGTTTGGAATTCATTTCTTAAAAAAGGGTAGTTTAGGACTTACATAAAAGGGTAGTTTGGAATTTATAAAATATTAGTGGGTACGTTGGTTTTGTCATTAACTAAGTTGAGTACATGGTTTACATATGTCAGTAGTGGAAGTGGTGGCATGTTGAGCGGTTGTTGTTGTGCTTCGTAAATGGCCTCGTGGAGAGTGCCGAAACGCGTCAGCGTTTAGTATAGTGGTGGTGGTGATAGTTGGGTCTGTGTGGCATGTGTTGATTCGTGTAGCAGTGGAGGTGGAGGTGTTGCATGGAAACATACATTTGCCGCACAGATATAACTATTTGTCATTAGTGGTCGCGGGTGAGCAAAGTAATTGTTTTTTAGTTCATAAATATGGACCTCCGCAAAGTAACGCCTGATTCAATAAATTATGTTTGATATGTATGGATATTAAATTTGAAATGTTTTTAGCTCATATTCTTAAGAGAAAAATTATAATATTGCCAGCCAGTTTTAGCAGCATGTCCATAAGTATGCCTATGTTTAGGTTTTATTGTGTAGTGTAATGCGCTTTCAGTCGATGCTATCAACTTGACCGATCACAATCGGCATTAAGCGGTATGCAGATTGTAATGTGCGTCGTTATGTAAAGTACATTATGTGTATGCAAGCCGCAAATTAACTCTGATTGATGGGAGGAGATATCGGGCCAGGATTAGGGTCAACAACCTTGGAATGTAGAGATATTATGGATATGTTAACATAATAATAGGTTACCCGTCACTGCACGCCTAATCGCAGACATCTTTATTGCCAGGAGAACTGTTTAGCATTGAATCCTCTTCTACCTGTATATTTTAATGAAATCGTACGTTTGGGGTTTTGAAACCATCAACCATAATAATATTAACAAGATAAAATAAACGTTATGATTATGAAACTGCGAGTAACATAATGGTAACATTTCGTAAACTGCATAATGTGATGCACCTAACACATTTCCATCTAAGGGCATTTTCAGAATACTGTGTACCCTCTACTTTTATGAATAACCTATCAAATTTTGGATTATTTCTGCTCAGAATCACGAGGACTACTTGTCAGTTTTGTGACGCATTTTTACATACATTCTATATGAACCGTCACAAAACTGACACATAAATTTTCTACACAGGGTACACAGTTTATTAAAAATGCCCCTAAAATACTGACTATAGCAGTATTTATTAGTAGATTAATGCCCAGGCATGGAAAGTGAGCAATTGCTGGAGCGAGAACTTAGTTTAAAAACACGAACCGCAGGTGAGTGTATTTAATAAGTACGAGTCCAGCAATTGCTATTCCAGCCGTGGCAGATATAGATTTTTTCTCAAACATTAAGAGGAAATAAGGATTTTTTAATTAATAATTAACTCTTGTAATACATCGAGCTAAAACTGCCATTGTTGTTACTATAATTATGGCAGTGTCTTAAATATTATTTATTGCAAAACATTACAATATCTGAGTCATTATTAATATATTTAATTTAGTTAAAAATACTTATTAACTAACTAAATTCATTAATTTCCTTACCCCTATTTAATAATAGTTTCACAACGACTAAATATTTCCATTGAAATTTAAGTGGTACTAAGCAGTTTGCTTTAGTTAATAGTTCTCTGATTTTCATCATGGTGGACTTCTATACAGCAAATGATCACGACTAAAACTATTAAATTAATATAACTTGCATAACTTTAATTAAATCGAGTCAGGTACTTGTTTACCTATGATTTCATTCCCGCCATTTTTTTTCTAAATAAAAAAGTGTATTTTTCTTTTTAATACTGCCAAGCGATTTAAGACATTGATAAAAATGTTAAATTTCGAATAGAACGCCTGCATACAGCCACTGGTTTGGCTGAATGAGACATGTCACTCAATGTTTCCATGGTCTATTTTACATTTTAAAAAGTTAAAAACAAATGAAAAACTGTCAAGCAATCCGATTTATGGACAGGTAATCTAGCCTGCAATGTAATGCGGCCGTCAACAAGGCACTTCGTGTTCTGTTACTTCGAGTAAAATGACAACATTTCCGACAATGTTTGAGAAAACAATATATTTTATCTACACACATATCATAAGTCCCCTATAGTGGGTTCAGAAACCGTAGAAAATGACCAGCATTGCAGCACGACGACGACTTCTCGCCGACAGCCACCACCAGGAGGTCCAGCAGTAAAGTAATAGTCATTACGACATCGACGAGAAGTCGTCGTCGTGCTGCAATGCAGGTCATTTTCTACGGTTTCTGAACCCACTATAGGGGACTTATGATATGTGTGTAGATAAAATATATTGTTTTCTCAAACATTGTCGGAAATGTTGTCACTTTTGATTGCGACTTTTCGATATCGAATTCTATGTTTCGAATTTGACAACCAACGTAATTTACAATCATAGTGAAATAAAACTGATCACTCACGTATATAAGCCGAGTTCAGTCCGACATGTATAATTAATAATGTGAAATATATTTTTTTTTTACAAAAAAAAAAAAACAGTTTGCGAAACGTCAGCTCGGTATGTTTGTCAATGATTAAAAAAAAACAGTCAAATTCGTGACAGGTATGGGTATGATATATGCCTTCGGCTTCTGAACCCATCTTAGAGTACTTATAATATGTGTGTAGATAAAGTAATGTATGCAACTCCACATAATTAGGCCCTAAAACACTCGTGTGATCCTATTATGAAACTCAGCTTCGCCTCGTTTCATAAAAACACACTCGTGTTTTAAGGACCCTCATTATGTAGCAGTTGCATAAACTACTATTTTTAAGACAATAAACTAATCAACATAGAAAAGCTGAAATTTTCATTTCAAAGTTCAATATTATCTCAAAAACGACTGAACCGACACACACATACACACATATAGCCAACATATAGCGGTCAAACTTATAACACTCCTCTTTTCGCGTCGTCGCGTCGGGAGTTTAAAAAAAAAAAGATAATGTGCATAGGAATGATTTTAAGAACAAGCACGATACAATTTAGTATAGGTACTTGAATTGTTTACGGCTGTTGTTATACCAGTTCTATTCAACAGTAGGCACTCCTGAGCAATCGTTTTGTATTAAAACTCCTGTTCCATCCATATCATCGCTGTAGGGAGAAACGTTATTACACGATTCATATTTAAGTCCCGAAGTAGAGAGCAGAGTCGGACATTTTCTTAGAATCGTTGAGCCGGCGGCGGCGACGCCGCGTCGGAGCCGGAGCCTCATCCACTCAAACGAATATAACGTTCTATCATACTTAAGCTTTTCTTAACGGGTATCTAAACTCCATAGGCATAGGTTCTAACTTAGCTCGGCAGCGTAAGATACGCTCGAATGACGTAAGCCGCTTCGCGCGCTCGCTGACGTAAGCTCGTTGTGCAACGGAGGTACGTTTTGAAGCAGGGCTCTTTGGAGCGAATTCGTGTAGAAATCGGAGTTAGAAACGTTTGGTATAAGCAAAAAGACGCTTTAGTTAGTCTATTTTACCAACTTTACAAATGTCAATTTTCAATGACAATTCGGTGTCAATTGGTGACTTGAAGAGCTTTTGTTTTAGCGCGCTTCATATCGGCGAAGAAATTAGTTCGAATTGTCATTGTAAACTGACAATTGTAGAGTTGGTGAAATAGGAGCCTGGAGGATATTTTATTAGACTCTAATAAGCCAGCGGTAGTCTGTCTTCGAGTTATAGGTAGTCAGTATAAACCCTTCTTAACCTAATTTTTGACGCGTTTGTGTTCACGCTACGAGAGAAGCTTATATTTTTGAACGTCCAAGCTAGTTGAAGTCATCGTTCCCTTCGCTAATATTTAGGGATCGCAACGATCTTTTATTGCTAAGCCTTTTCATTATCAACAAATTACTCCAATTAACCGTCTTCTTATCAATGAGCATGATAAATCCTGAAATCTTCGGATAACTACCTTGAACGAACGATATAACTAATTCGACATTTACGTGTGTGGACTAGCTAGGCTTGTTTTTACCACCGAATTGGATTTACTGACTCACGCACAAATTACTCACTGGTTTAACGTGTTTGAGCAACAATTTCTTGGAAATTTTAGTCAAAAACAACATGGACGTTGGATTTAGGTTTAGAAAGGACAAGTTGTTCCAAAAAAATACATATTAAGAGCTATGTGAATAATTTTTGATTGCCTGACAATCACATTACGCGGGTATACTGAAAGTTTCTGAGATATACATAACGTCCAATCCATGAGCCAACTTAATGAGCCCTCAAAAATCTGCTAGGATCGCTAGTGTCGAGCTAGGTCTAAATATCAGTCATTCTCCACCAATGAGAGACAAGCTACTGATCTATGATTGGTGGAAATTGGCAGATATTTAGACCTCACTCAACACTATAGCGATCCTAGCGGGATATTAACTCGCGACAGCCCTTGTTGGAATAACTTCCGCGACTTGATCCCTTTTATTATTTCAGGCTATTAGCTATAGCGAATCAATAGCTTTTCCATTAACATTTATCTTGTTGAAGTCTCGCCTAGTTTCGAAGTGATGCCCGACATTGGAAGTATTGAAACTTACTCCTATGTAACTTTGAAGTTAGATTGTAGGTTAGTAGTTAAACTTTATTTCTTTAAATTTAAATCTAGTATTTGTAAACTGAAAGAATGTAAGTTTAAAAAGTAAACTTGTAAAACAAATTGCGGGTAACAGAATAATTAAACACCAACCAAGTAGAAGGGCTACAGAATTCGTAATAATTTGTTCAGAATACCATAATGTAAGACAAGTTTGCGCTCTAATATTTTACAACAAATTCTCTCGTAAACAATCATCCCCACACGGCTTCAGAACTTTGTTTCGCAGATTACGACTACTGTTCGAACATTTTCATACAATGAAAATAATCGATTTATTGATTATTTTTGTTTTTATTTTTATGAAACATTCATAGTATGAAATTCAACATACAATGACAATGCCAAGAAAAATCCGTTAAGCAGCTGGACTTGAACCAGCAACCTCGGTAATCCGTACCACGCTCCACCAATTAAGCTATAATTAACGTTGGTGTACCTAACGAATTTTTCAATGCCTTGTGTCATATTTTTATTTGGTAGATCTCTCCTCAGCGTCATCTATGAGTAGCTTAATCAAGCGGCTCACCCACTACGGAACTTCTACAGTTACGCATTAGTGGCAAGAGATCTATTTTCTGAATCAATGAAAATAATCGATTTATTGATTATTTTTGTTTTTATTTTTATGAAACATAGTATGAAATTCAACATACAATGACAATGCGAAGAAAAATCCGTTAAACAGCTGGACTTAAACAAAACAAAAATAATCAATAAATCGATTAACCGATTATTCAGAAAATAGTTCCATCTCTTGCCACTAATGCGTAACTGTAGAAGTTCCGTAGTGGGTGAGCCGCTTGATTAAGCTACTCATAGATGGCGCTGAAGAGAGATCTTCCAAATAAAAATATGACACAAGGCATTGAAAAATTCGTTAGGTACACCAACGTTAAGTATAGCTTAATTGGTGGAGCGTGGTACGGATTACCGAGGTTGCTGGTTCAAGTCCAGCTGCTTAACGGATTTTTCTTCGCATTGTCATTGTATGTTGATTTTCATACAAGACAGGAGGTTACTGTAATCAGAAGACGATTGTTTGTGGACACTAATTAGCCTCTTTCTTTCTCATGTATGTGAAACAACATTCGTAAACACGCTTAGAACTGAATTAAGTAGCTAAGCTAGACGTGCTTATGTCTACCGATTATAATATTGTTTGTCATTTGGCGACTGGGATTAATGTTCGATTATCCAATCGTTTCCGCTTCCTGGTTGACTTGGAATAGACACGACTGGAAGTTACAATATTAAGATCATAAGGATAATAGGATAGGCACGATAACCTCGGTCCTTATGTATTAATTACACAAAGAGGCACTGTGGAAAAAGATACTCTTTTAATGTTACTAACCATATAGTCAATCGTCCATCGTATGAGCTGAAAGGTTTTTCTGACTACTACTTTCATCAGCCGCTCTACATCCACTAAAGGGCTTTGGCCCATGGACTCCCAAGGGGTCCGTGCTATGACTAAGGTTCGGAGTAAGATGCAATGTTCCGAGTTGTCTAAGACAGTTCCACAATTTTATCATGATATTAATGATTGTCGAACTCAAGTTACCCTAGCATCTTTCTCACTAAAAACGCTTCTCTATCGTTATTATTATTATTATTATTAACGTGCTTTATATTTCAAAATGTCAAATGTCTTGCAGTCGAGTATTGAAAGTGTCCCACAGATTTTGAAATTTTGCAAAGAATCTCTGCTTACCGAAAGATTAAAAACTAGCACGTCGTGAGTTTTTTCACGAAGTATGACATGCATTGGGGTACTCTTTCTCCGTTTTTCGTCTGGTCTGTATCTGTACTTCATGGACACGCTGTAAAGTACAAATGCTATGCTGAATTTCTCTATTTCTGCAACGAACATTTTGATTTCTGGTCGCCTGGTCATATGAGAGGAAAACACCTATTGAAGAACAGGTATATCATTTTGTGCATTGACGTGATTAGGATAATTCAAAATTACCTTAGTCATTGCCGCGCGGTGTGTGTATATGTAGGTGTACGTATGATATTGGAAAATAATTATCTGACAATCATCGAATGTATATGTATTGTAAGTTGTGTTTTGAACACTGAATGCACATAAGAGTGAAATAAGCTAGATTCCTCCTTCATCTCATTCGTTCATCTCTTGTGCTGCTCATTGATATGATAGTAGTTGTAGGTGAATCGGGACGCTCGGCTTGCTCAATGCAACCGGCCCGCGGAGCAAGTAAGTTGCTGCAAGGAGACCGCGTGTCCCTGAACATAAGATAGGTAGGTGGTATCTTGAGTACGGGTATTGCGGGTTGTGAGATACGGCCCGCATCCGGGTGCAATGAATGCGACGGTTTCAAGGGCGCGCCTCAGGTGATGACGTACGGCTGCCCCCACAGCCACCCACCGCAGCTCCCGCGGGTGTTCCGGCACCCACCTAATAATGCACGTCTGCGCCCTGTCTGCTTCGTCCGCACCCGTTGCAACCTTGAGTGCTCTTAGGGACGCCCTCACCGCACCAGAAAGTTCAAAAAAAAAAACCGTAACACCAATTACCAAACAGAAAGTGCCGCCCCGGCGTAGAACCATGTCTCGACATCTTATCCATTCGAACAAGTTTACATGTCTCATCTGCTTCAAAACAAAGCATTACGAAACTGCCTAATCATAGTATTTTGATAGTGATTATAGCAGCTGGCGTCGGAACTACAGTGCAGGCTCGTCAGCGCCACTGCAATTAGACATTGCGTAGTGAATATCACGTTGATAGCTCTCTAATTACCATAATAATAGTGGAGGCGTACGATGGGGGTGGCGACCTCGTCAGCTGAGCGAAAACGAAAGTAAACAGAACTCGGTCAAAGGGTTTGTACTAACCTACCCGCAATATTTATGTGGGCACGAGGGGGGGGGTCGTACTCACACCCGATTCCGTCGCCTTCCTTTGATGGATTGGTTGGCGACTGGCGCGGATTATTCGCCTGAAACTCGCTCGAACTCTGCCAGGCATTAGCCGCGATTTCCTGTTGTACTCTTCCCGACCAACTTCCACCGAAATTATAATTCAGTGAAAGTGGTCGCAAATCTTTGTTTTGCTTACGATGAAGACGACCCATCCCGTTCAACGGTGCTGAAACTTTATCTGTTGACACGAATTGTTGTTTTACCTTTTTTAGGGTTCCGTACCTCAAAAAGAAAAAACGGAACCCTTATAGGATCACTTTGTTGTCCGTCCGTCTGTCTGTCAAGACCGTTTTTCTCTGGAACGTGTGGAGGTCGCATGCTGAAATTAATATCAAATACTCAAGCCTGCGGTCCCTTGATACTGTGAAAAAATCAACCTTCTAAGTTAACGCAATCAAAAGATAATCATTAAAAAGGCTATTTCCGTACAAATTGTCGAAATACAAAAACCTAAAGGGTACTTCAAGTTGTCCTAGAAACTTGAAATTTAGTATGAAGGTAGCTCTTATAGCACAACCACTCATAAAAGTCTCAAAATCTTATTTTTTTATGTCTGTCTGTAGATTTCGCAGACCAATATAAGTTGACCCCACACATTTTGCTTAGGGGCAGGGCTCTGCTACACTGGACTTCTTAAATCACTGGGGAAAAGCGTTAAAATCTTTCTACGGAACCCTCGTGCGCGAGTCCGACTCGCACTTGGCCGGTTTTTGTATACCATTAACAGTTTTATGAATGTCTTGCTTTACTTACATCATTCTGTGGGTAACAGCATTAAGATATTCATAGGTTTCCTTTTCAAAGCGATTGTCCCTTTGATACCATCTATTTGTTACGAATGGTCCAATATCCCCGGGATGCTAATAGATTATGATAACCTTCTATGGACTGGTATTCAATAGGTTTTGGCTTTGCCGGCAAATGGGCCGCTGCATGTCCAATTACGCAGAAGCGATAGATAGCCCGAAGGCGTGCCGGCTCGTTCTAAGCTGATTAATACCTACGTTACCCTCTTCAACTTAAATTTTAATGCCTCGATTTGATACAAATATTTAAAATAATTTAAACGCCGTTAGAATTTCAACCTTCAGGTGTACTTAGAAGTCTCGAAAACAACTTATTGCAAAATAAATAATAATAATTTTGCAATTACTGACCCAGTTACCTTCATAGCATCGTGTAATATTGTAAAATAGAGGAAGTATGAAAAGTGAATGACTCCTCTTGACCCGGTGCTGTAAATATCAGGGTAGCCTTATCCAGCAGCCTTGAAACGTGACGCGGAAACTGGCCGCAGAGTGAAAGCATTCAGAGATTGATGGAATGGCTGCCTGCAGTGAACCGTGTCGAGCACGCTTCAGTTAACCTATACATTCTTTAGCAGTTGATTTACCTAATATATGCTTAGGATTCTTCCTTCTTCTTCTTCATCATCATCACTATCAGCCTATTCATGTCCCACTGCTGGGCACAGGCATCCTCTCAGAATACACCGCTACAGTTCCCACGCGGGCCCAGTGCGCATTGGGAACTTCACACACACCATTGAATTGCTTCGCAGGAGTGTGCAGGTTTCCTCGATAATTATCCTTCAACGAAAAGCTTATGATAAATTACAAATGTAATTTCGCACATAAATTCCGAAAAACTCAAGTGCGAGCCGGGGCTCGAGCCCACGACCCTCTGCTTGAGAGGCCGTAGGTCGAACCACTAGGCTATCACATCTTTTTTAGCCCGAATTTTCCTTCTTCAACCTGACCCTAATTATAATCTATGCAAATTCTAACTTTTTTGAATCAAAACTGTTCCAAATAGCATAATTGCCCGAAGTTTTAACTAAGGGAAGATGTCACTTCATTTCTTACCACATGAATTATGAAATATAAACAGTTTTCGTTCAGTGACTGAAACGTAGTGGAATGAAATGCTTTCACAGCCCACTTTGCCTCATTCAATATTTAGCGGAACCTCGGGCCGTTAATTGCAGGCGGCATTATATAGGCATAGGTGCGTTGCTGCACTCGTTCGCAAGTAAACGGGTGTGCATAATGGATGCACGGTCAAGGCCGGCATTGGCCGACGACCTCTTGCACGTGCACGATTGTTTTACCACTCCTCCGCCGCTGATGTTGGCTGCTGATTATAGACGGAATTTCGATTCATTGCCGGCTTCTCTTGGTTTCGTAGTGCTGTTGATGTAAAATGAGGGCTATCGCGAGTCAAAACTTCGCTAGTGAGGTCTATCTGTCCTTATCCACCATGATAGACTAAGTTACTGGCCTATGATTGGTGCAAATTGACAGAGATCTCACTCGACACTATAATCGTCCCACGATAACTCTGCATAAGATATTAATTGGCAACCCAGAAAAATCACGCTGTTGTAATACTTTTTTCATGTCACTCAGACATTTATTTAATTATAAACAATAATGAAAGTAGTAATCAAAAGTTGCTGATTTTTTTTTAAATATGGCTCTGTCCATTGGAGTACAATTTCGCCAGTGCTCTTAGTAGGTTTTGCCGTTGTACGGTAAAAAATCTAGAAAACGAAATATGAGAGGTACTTTAATGGTGGATGAACGATGACCTGTTTATGTTTAATCTAATTGAAAGTTCAAAACGTGTTGTTTGACTATAAATCAGTGTTGCCATACAAAAACTTTAGATTTCTACTGTTGTCAGTTCGTTGCAGAGTTATTGTGGGTTGACTCTAGCGGTCTTAGAGGATTTTTGACTCGCGATGGGGCTCGTTTCTATTGTTGTCCTAAAACCTTGTTTTATCTACACACATATAATTAAGTCCTCTATAATAAGTCTTACTATGAAATTATTCTTATCTGTAAGTAATAAAATAATGTTGTGCTTAGGTAATAGCTAAAATAACAGTAACGTAATCTCAACATCGAATTCGATATCGTTGAGTTTCAAATTTGGAACATCTTCAAAAATCAATAAGTAGAAAAAAAATGGTCGATACGAAACGTCAGCTCTTTGTTTGTCTAAGATAAAAAAAAAACCGGCCAAGTGAGAGTCGCAATCGCGCACGAGGGTTCCGTAGTAAGATTTTAACGCTTTTCCCCAGTGTTTTAAAAAGTCCAGTGTTAGCAGAGCCCTGCTCCTAAGCAAAATGTACGCAGTGTGGGGTCAACTTATATTGGTCTGCGAAATCTACAGACATAAAAATTTAAGTTTTTGGGACTTTTTGGAGTGGTTGTGCTATAAGAGCTACCTTCATACCAAATTTCAGGTTTCTAGGACAACTGGAAGTACCCTTTAGGTTTTCTCCGTACGGCGATTTGTATGGAAACCACCTTTTTAATGACTGTATCTTTTGATTGCGTTCACTTGGAAGGTTGATTTTTTCACAGCTTCAAGGGACCGCAGGAGTGAGTATTTGATATGATAATTTCAGCATGCTACCTCCACGCGTTCCAGAGAAAAAGGGTTTTGACAGACAGACAGATAGACAGACGGACAACAAAGTGATCCTATAAGGGTTCCGTTTTTTCCTTTTGAGGTACGGAACCCTAAAAACAGTCAAAGGTTTGCTATGCCTTCTGCTTCTGAATCTGAACTTAAAGTACTTTACTTGTAATAGGTATGTGTGTAGGTATAGTCAATAGTCATGTATGTATCTCTACATAACTAGGCCTTAAAACACTCTTGTGATCTTATTATATGTAAGTATGTATGTAATAACATGTATGCAACCAACAGTTGCAGCCATAATAATAATAATAATTAGTTTCATAATATTAATGTAACCGTTGCATAATTTACAATTTTATTGGTTTTAGAAAATGTTTCAAATTTAAAACTCATAACGAAATCGAATTTGATGTTACCACCGCACTACACCACACCGATAAGAAAAATTTCATAATAAAACTTGATTGTTTTGCTGATCATTAATCATTATCTATTGTTTCTGAATGCATCATAGAAGACTTAATATGATAATGTCTCATACTGTTCAGTGGTGCTCTAACTAAACTGTGTTCACGCATATCAAGCTATCGCGAGTCAAAAATCCGCTAGTGTCGAGTGAGGCCTTTCTGTCAATTTCCACGAATCATAAGCCCAGTAGCCTGTCTCTCATTTGTAGAGAATAACAGGCTCGTGTTTTATAAAGCTACAAGCTGCAATTTACAAGCGGAAGTCTCATTCTATCACCTTTTGTTAGAAAGAGACTACCGCTTGTAAATTTTAACTTGTAGCTTTATAAAACACGCCCCAGATAGACCTCAGTCGACACTAAGCGATCCTAGCGGATTTTAGATTCGGGATAGCTCTCATTTTCCTTCAGTTCATATTTTATCTAAATATGACAATTAATTTCAACGAAAATACCTAATTTCATAGATACTTCAGCTATTTCATTACCGAAACAACTAGCTCCATTGCTATCTATAACAATAAATATACCTATGGCCATTTCTTATTGTATTTGCTTATTCTTGCTACAATCCGGTAGCGTGCCAACAAATTGTTAATAGGTTGTGTTCGGTTGTAAAGCATTGCGGTGATTTCGATCGCAATGGGATTGTTTAAGTGAGTCATGGTCAAGGACGGGGCTTAGATGATTAATCGTACGATCTCGTTTCCATTCGATTGTTACGGTCGACATCTGTACGAAACATGTTTACCACGATACTATTTTAGTCATGCCCGCCGCCGTGTCGTGTTTTGCACGATTTTCTGTGTTAATTGTATTTATACTTTGTAATATCTCAGTCGGAATTACTTTATTGTGATCGTTGTGTGTCGCTGGCTGCTACAATCCTGCCTTCTTAGCTATGTGACAATTCTCCCTTTTTGCTATGTTGATCTTACCTATTAAGCATAATCTGTTTATGAACCTAGACCGGTTGCTTTTTGCTCTATTCGAGTCAACTCGTTATCCTATCTCTCTAATATTGTACCACATTAACCTTCTAGCTCGTAGTTGTAAACTTAAACGGGACTCTATATGCTAAAACAGTACATGTCTGAATGTGCTTTTCGTCAAATTTCGTCGCAAGTATCTCAACCAGGCGTTGAATGATAATTGGCTGTCCCTTTGCTTAGGATGACAAGTGTCGAATGAAGTCTATCTGTCGATTTCCACCAACCATTATCAATACCTTGTCTCCTATTGGTAGGTCATTATCCACCAATAGGAGACAAGGTACTGGCCTGTCTGGTGGGGTCTATCAGTCATTACAGATAGACCCCACTCGACAGCTCGACACTAGCGATCCTAGCGGATATTTGATTCGCGATAGCTCTCATTGTGGCGCCTCAACTCGTACTGGAATAATTATTTTATACTTTGTATTTTGCTCACAGAGCTAACCTGATATATAGGAACGAAAGGAGTGGACTTTTTTTTAGTAAAATAACTGCCAATCAAATTAAACTCAAAAGTTTTCCGCTGTTCCTTTTGTAAATAAAATATCTTTAACCTGTATAATTTAAAAACCCTCAGTTCATTCATGTTCTAAATCGTTGACAAAACTTAACCCAAAGTTTTCTTTCAGGGCTATGAGCGAGGCGGTTCCCCCCAACCTCCCTCGCAACCGCCGGGTGCGCCGAGCCCCGGGGCTCTGCCGAATGCGCCCGGAGCCCTGTCGCCGACGCAGGATTCGCAGCATCCGCCACACTTACCACCGCACCCGGCGCAGCCGCCTCAGCATCAGGTATAGAACTTAGTAGAAGGGGTAAAAGCGACTAAGGTGTTACACGTTAAGTAGTCGAAGAAAGAACCGTTTCGCCTTTAAGAGAAAAAGGCAAAATTCAAAAATCTGGAGAAAAATGTGTAGAGAACTCTTAACAATAACAAGTAAGAGAAACTGGTATTTAGGACCAATAAATCTGGGACCTGAAAAATATTAGGGTTTTACTGATGATTAGGGTGCATATGCAGTTATTAAAGACATCCAAATTGCTCCCTCTGCTTTAGAATCGACAGTTATTAAAATGAGTTATATCGTTCAGAATGTCATTACGATTACGTAATTAAATTTACTGAAGTAAAAGAGAGCGAGAACGTCCGCTAAGATTCGTCGAAAGACTTAAATAAAATTTACGATTTAACGTCACTAGCGATCTGCACAGGAAATAAAGTTGGCTAAGTAATTGTCTTCGATTGGCGCTTTGAATTTACGCCATGTCGAAAACAATTAACGGCCACGAGGGCAAATAAAAAAAAACATGGTTGGAATGAGAAAACAAACTGTGATTGAAGACGAATGAAACGCATAACCAAGAACCTAATGACGATGAGAAGTTGAATAGTGTACTACCCAAAACAAAAGGCAGAAACGCATTGATAACTTATCGCTATATCGATGCTTCATATTTCATTATCATAGGTAGTATGTTTGTAAACGATAAAGGAAAGTAGTTCCATAACAGTACCGCATTTTTAACAGACTTCAAAAAAAGGAGGAGGTTCTCAATTCGTCGGAATATATACGTATATATTTTTTTTGTTATGTATGTTCCCCGATTACTCAAAGACGGCTGGACCGATTTCAAAAATTATTTTTTGTTTGAAAGGGTATACTTTCTAGTTGGTCCCATTGTCACCAAGTCAGGGTCTGATGATTGGATCCCAGGGAAATCGAGGGCAACCCTCAAATTTTATAGGAACGGATCATGTGTTTCATATATTTTCGAAAGCTATTCAAGTACTTGCGTCTGGTAGTCATCATCTCGTGTTGATGAGGTGATGATGGAAGGTACAACTCCTTAACGGTTAGGAGTTGGAGGATAATATTTTAAATATTAACATAACTGAAAATTGTGAAATAAAAAATCTTTTAACAAAAAGTAAAACCGCCTTCAAAAAAAAAACCTCAAAAAAAACATAAAATAATCCCCAAAAAGCCATGAGTTTTATGGCCTAGCAGAAATATGAAGTCGGTGCTTCATTCCAAGAATATTCCGCTAGCACCGCACCGACTTCATATTTCTGCTAGGCCATAAAACTCATGGCTTTTTGGGGATTATTTTATGTTTTTTTTCTGAGGTTTTTTTTTGTTGTTTTGGAAACTATTGGAATGGTATTGACCATTTTGGCGCAATGTAATGCAAGCCACATGTGGCGATGAGTAGAACGCGCTAGTAGTCGGCGGACGCCATGTTTGCATTTCGTTTATCGCGCCGATATCACGGCAAAGCGGCGTCGACGGCGGAAATTTTCGATAATTTCGGCCGAGTCGACTGCTCGGTCTGAAATACGTTCGTGCGACGAAATAACGCCGCGAACTGGCAAGATAAGCGGCTTTTCTTGATTCCAAAAACTCCGAAGTTGATTTCGTTGATGTCTATCTTGTTCCGTGTTGCTTTAAGGTTACTAGACTTGCTAGAAATATACTTGACGCTTTGCTTCCGTCGTTCATAATGATTGGTCAAATAAAGAATTTCCGTGTTTATCGAATTTTGTCGGGCTAAAATAGTCCATTGGTAATTTCATTGTGCTATTTGAAAGATGTTTTCAGTAGGTACTGGGATCAAAATTGGCTGATAGACACTCACTAGTTTTGGGGGTTTTAAATGTACCTACTGAGAGCCACAATTACATTATGGGGTTCAACTTGGTTTACTTGAGTAAATGAGTTGAAAAACACAATTTAGTCGAATATTTTTCACGATGAATTAAACCTGATACCTAATTCGTCGGGCATTTGATTATTTGAAAATGTTTTTTTAATTAAATCCTTAATTAGTAAGTTTCTCAAAATAAAATAAAATTCTTACGCGAAGAACGTTCGCGTTTGGGAAGCAAATACATAGTGTAATCTTAATGAAACTTACTACTATCTCAAAAGAAAATATTGTGTTTGTAGGTATATTGTTTAAAGGAAAACGGAAGCTTTTGTGGAACATTCATACTTTGAAGTTAGGCAGATGAAACTTCGATTATGAACTTAACTGTTATTGCATTCGGCAGCGAACCCTCCTGGTGACTGGTTTTGTTTATTCCTTAGCCCGGCTCACGGTTACAATGAAGCGGCTTTTGTCATAACCCTCTTAATAGTCGTACTTTAGCTTTCAAATAAGTTTTCCCGGTCTCTTATATTTTATATCTTTCTTATGTAGGTTATTTTGTCAAGTATATATAGCTCTCTTATTCCTGTGGAATTTGATGGTGTGTTTGAATATTAATTTTATTGCAACTGCGGATATACCTGCCTATATTATTTATCAGCACAATGAACACAACACAATCACGAAAATCATTTTCTACACGGAGATTCCAACGATTATAATAAATGTGACACAACACATGTCGTGTCATGAGTCGTGCGTGACTGCATATCATCGGTCGGACAGCGTACCCAGTCCCAGAACCCACCTACTGCAGCGATCGGAATAATTCATAGTGGTACGTGAGCGAAGGGTTTTTGGCACGCTCTGTTCCTCAGGAGATTTACATATTCCTATGCTCCCGTTCCACGACTCCGCGTTTGTGTGGATCACACGTGGAGTCTGCTGACTACGATATAGGATTAGATCGACCTGGCAAAAACAACTACATACATGCTATTTAGGTATATTATACATGCCACAATAATTTTGCACTCCAAGCGATAACATTGTTAATGCAAATGTGCCGATGAATTGAAATTGAACACCATATTTTTACATTTTATTGCAATAACTGTCAATTATATCTTTATTTATTTACGTAAGTGTTGTAATACTTGTGATGTTATAATAGTAACTGCAAGTTGTCGTTTTGTTTTCTATTTTTTTGACCCAAGTGGTTGTGTATGTAGCGAAGAGTTCTTGAGTTTTGTAGACACGTTCTTTATTTTTAACCGACTTCAAAAAAAGGAGGAGGTTCTCAATTCGTCGCAATATTTTTATAGTTTCTAGAACATAAAAAAAATGAATTTACTGAAATTACTTCTATTGGAACCTACATTAAAATACGCAAATAAGATTATATGGAAGGGTAAGCAAAATATACTCTCCCTTTTTATATAAACTTTCATTCAAACCGTGCAATCGAACGGATCAGAGCCCCGACGGGCCTTTTATAATTCACAGAAAAAATACTTTTACGTGTTAAACGAGCACCGGGTGCAAAAATTAAACGTCACTCAGCTATCACATGATCGACGGAGCAGAACACTCCGACCCTCTGGGAGCGTCTTCTGTCGATTTTACTTTACACTCCGCTTTCAAACTAAATGCCGCTCCGTTAGGGTTACGAAAACTTGGCTCCCATTTATGCTAACCTAACCTGAGTCCGTGCTCGCAGATAACCGTCTTAACCAAATTTAATCTACATTAAATTTCATCTGCCCCCCTGCAGCGCGAAACGGTAGATGAATGAAAAAAAAAAGTGATTAAAAACGTAATCAGTCAACTTTAATACCAATAAAGCAAAGCAGTGTAGTCTACACAGAAGCTTTATCCACGTATCGATGTTATCTACGCTGCCTATACAATTTCCTAACTCTGTTTCTTTGTAGAGGCGGAGGCTTTACAAAAGTCTCAGCGACGCGCAGTTAATACTCTACGATGTCAGTAGAGAATTTCGAGAGTCAAGGGCCATTCCAGCATCGTGATCGCTAGAGAGTCGTACGCTCGAAATGAAACGTCGTATCTTATTTTATGATTAGCGGCTCGAAAGCGCTCCGTAATTTTGTTAGTTCCGCCTTTCTGGTGCTGGGGGCGAGCACAGCGAGTGGAGATCGATGCGAGCGTTGCGTGCGAGTGCGAGGGGGAGGCCTGTAGTCACTGCTAGCGCCGTCCCTATCGCGCGCACCGCCTACCAGGCCGCCATGTTGCGCTCGACCTGCGCTCGCCCGACCGCCATTGTAGCTAGTGATGTTCTCCAACTCCGAGTCGATGTAACACGCTATTATACTAACTCGTTTCAACTTACACGGCCTTTGCCAATAACTGCCGAATTGCTTTTCAGGCAGACACACAAATCTATAGACGGTATCTGTCTAACATCCACATTTAGGTTATATTGATTTCCAGCTTGTTGAGCAGGAGTTCTTGGCAAAAAACATTTGCAATTTTTCCTAACACATCTTTAGTTTACACCGCTTCAGAGCGTCAGCAGCAAACGATTTGTTTTTTTTTCATTCTGATGTGTGTTTACTATATCTATAAGAACACCAATGCTAAGTCCAGCGAGAAAGGCATAATCTTATAACATTATTGTCACTTTTCACTGGAGATAGAGTGAAGACTCCATTAGTTCGGACCTTTGTACTGTATCTCACTGTTGGTAACCTGTATTTATTTCTGTATTTTCTGTACAATAATAAAGCGTTTACTTACTTACTTAGTTCGTTTGATTCAAATGGTCGTTAAATCATCTTTAAAAAGATCTTGAGGATCATTAAAATATCTAAATAAACCCATCTTACAAAAATAAACAAACCCCTCGAACTCACTATAAATTTATGGACGTAGATATGTCCACCTAAATTATTCCCAGCGACAATAATCAACATTGACGTGTATCAACAAAGTGGTGTATTCGGGGTCAGGTAAATACGGCGCTTTGTATTCATTGTATATAGAGAAGTTTGAGTGTCGATAAAATATTGTCGATAGGAAAGGCTTGCGGTGGAGTAGAGCCGCAGCTTTGGAATTAAAATGTCAGACGCGCGGCGCTGGCTGGCGGCGGGGCGCGGGCGCGCGCGGCGGGGCGGGCCGGCCGGCGTTATTAATAACCATAAGCCGGCAGACGCACGAACGTCCAGAGGGGCCAGCCAGCCAGCCGCGCGGTAATGAGGAATCTCTAATTATATTTTACTGGACTCCAGCATTAAACCAACATTAATTACACAGCCTCGCTGCACTCCCTACCAATGTTTTATCGAAACGCACTCATCCAATCTGCGTATAAACATTATCATTCGATCCTACGAAAACAAACCAATCGTATTCCTGAACCGACAAAGTCCATAAAAACATGAAGACGTACGTAAAGTGTCGTTTACGTAAGCCGTATTATCTGAAGCAAAACTCGTGCAGAATATAACCGAGCCAGAATGACAAGTTATAATGGTCTGACGGAGTACGGTCCGTTTTAATATTCCCCCACAGTAGGCGCGCCGGTTGCGCGCGACAGCTCTGCCCGTCGCTAGCCCGACGTCGAGTTCGCCAGTAAAAAACAGATAACACAGTATATTTTATTGTCAAAGAAATATATTGTCAAAGGCCGTGCGATTAATTGCTTGACTTTTCTGAAGTGCGCCTCGAGGATTTTCCCCCCCGGGGAATTCGACTGACATACTTTAGCGATTTAGGATTTCTTTAGATTGTTGAACCGTACACTTTGTTATCATTTTCGGATTATGCTAAACCGATCGTTTATATTACGATTTAATGTATCGTGCCAGCAGTAGCCGTGTTTAAAGCTCTTTTCTTTTATACATGCAGTATCGAGTTCTTGCGCAGAAACGCTCGGTCTCATTCATGAGAAACTGCAAAATGCTACGGATTCTGGGAACTTTAGTGTGGCATATCGCCCTCGCCTGCCAGGAAACCTCTAAAGCGCTGACTGCGGGGCGTACATTCTCTCCTGCGGCGAAGACGCGCCGGCAGGGTTGCCGGGAAAAATTGCTACGTATAAATGTTGTCGGGGCGCTCCCTCTTGTATTTTTTACAGATTAATCGTACCCTTTAGAAGCTCTAATATGATTATGAAGCTTAACTAAAAGTCGGTTAATTTTAATCTCTAAGTAGTTCTTCACTTTATTGCTTTCATTAATAATATTATTTAGTTAACCCGTGGAGTGCCCTATGATAACAGGTGTGATCATAATTTTGATCTTTTTATAAGTTTAACAAAATTAAATTTAGAACAATAGGTATAATTCAATTATGATCACACCTGTGATCATAGGCCCGCTCCACGGGTTAAGGACAACCCTATTCGTAGTAAGTCTCGCAAACGGACGTCACAGGTCTAGTCAGGCGATGGCACGATTTAGTGCGGGTAGTGCGACGGTGGACTGTAGCGACGGAAGCGAGCCGCCGTCGACTGAAACCACAAACTCTCATTTATATTGGACTCTGCCGCTTCGGGGTACCCTTTTAGATGCACTATAATATGGCTGAATGTTGACTTAGTTTCCAATGTGCTTGTGCAGTTTCAACACTAGCAATGTATTGAACAGTTAACGGGAGCTTAGTATGGGCAACACAACCTTTGGATGTCGCATGGCATTCCATTATTATAATACATCTTTTATGATAGCTCTATAAAAATATGTATATGTAAACTTATCTCTTACCGCAAACACATAGCAAGAGTGTGTTCAGCCAACAGTTAAACTTGTCCCTTAAATCCACAGGGTAGCGTTAGAAGTTTTGCATGTTATTTTAAATTTTTATTTATATTAAATTTTCTGCAACTTATGTTCGAACGACGGAAAATGTAATATAGAAAATGCCCGAAAATTTTATTAATGTACGGTCTAATAGTAAGCATATCAATAAACTATAAACTACTATTAAAGAATAGAATAGAATAGAATACCATACTCTATTGAGGGCTACTAAAGTAACCCGTTTTTAGTTTTACAACGGCAACATGGCCAGGCTCGCCAAGATTTTATTCCAGAATAAAATCTGGAGCAGTAGTGAAGATAAAAACACCTCATAGTATCAGGAATATGAGGAACGACCGTTTTATGTATTACTAGTTGTGAATTTATTCTTGTCTTCGTTTTCAATTATTTATTTATTTATTTATTAGGGTTTGACATACGCGTTTTAATTGATGTGATTATTTAAGTCGATTTGAGTTGAGACTTTGCTACATTGTTTGCGACGGTAAATAAAGTTTTTTTCTCGAACATGCAATGAAATATTGACGTAAGGTTCCAAAAAACAGGCCGGGACGTAGGCCGGCCTCTGTAGTAATGTACTATTATTCACGCAGAACAAAATTAGAGCTGCCTGTGGACGACAAAGTAAATTGTCGGTAGGAATACCTAACCACGTTTCGCCGTGGCGCTTCCAAGTTTCATTTCTTACTGCTCCCTCCGATGTAAGCACGAACTTGTTTTTGTTATTCAATGAAACGACAAAGCATTAAAGGGTGTATGCTGATAGCCTTTGAAAAATGGCCCCTAAAGCCCCATGGCTAAGCCTTAAATGTTGTAGATAGGATATTTTGTTCTATGAAAATATTTTTTTATTTTTTAAATTAAATAATAATACTACATTCACAGGTAAAAAAATGTTTGCCTGACCTGGGAATCGAACCGACGCAAAGCGTGGAAAAAAACATCCTGTGTTTTTATGATGGCAATCGAAAGAGTAAATGACAAGAATAATTCCCCTTAAGTAATATTACATACAAGCAATACAAGCATGGGAACTATAGCCCATGCCCTCTCATTCTGAGAGGAGGCCTGTGCCCAGCAGTGGGACGTAAAAAAGGCTGGTGATGATGATGATGATGATGAATACAAGCATACTACAATAAAGGAACACCGTGAAATTTTACACTAAAGTTATTATAATGTCTCTCACTGATAATATTCATACAAACATTTCATGTTTAAAAAAAACTTTGAATGCAGTATTACTTAATTTAAAAATAAGACATTCCTTTATTTTTCATAGAGCAAAATATTTTATCTACAATATTTAAGGTAATTTCCTTCCATGTGGCATAGCCGTGGGATAATAACTCTGGCTATCATAATCCTGTATAAAGTTAGAGGTATAAATAACATCATGCACAATATTTTAACACTTTTCTACCCCCGGGAGCCCACGGCACCTAATGAATCTTGAAACTTTTTCTTTAAATCTATGCAACTGACGGATTTCATGTTTTGCACAAATATTGCTGTGATCTGTAGAAATCATAAAAAATTTGCTCCCGAATTTCGAATATATTTTTTTTTCTTGTTTTGAATTTCTTTGAATTTCGTTTCTTAAAAATAATTAAGTAACACATTTTTATGCAAGTAGTTACCAAAATTTTATCTACGAAATATCTAAATTACATCTACTTAGCAAGTTTTTAAGATTCATTGTGCGCAGTGGGATCCAATTGGGTAGAAAAGTGCCAAAATGTTGTATACGATTATACCTTTATAATAAGGCATCGTTGGCTATGGTGTCAAACTTCAGACATTGGCGCAATTTTTCAAAGGCTATCTCCTGATACACCCTTTCGACTTAGTTAAGAAGACGATTGGTACATCTTGGGATGACACATAAATGTCTGTAGGTAATTTGTATTTTGTAATCGCTGCTACAATAGTTTTCTTGTACTACTACTACACTAAAATTAATTTTACACACACTCTGACGTAAATTAGTTTACTTAATAAACAAAAAGTAACGAAGCGCAAATGCGGTTAACATGTTTTTAAATTCCTTTGCAAACACCCCTTTTACCTTACTGCAAAGTTACTTAACAGCGCAAACTAATACTTAGTTGCTCAGTATACCTCAGATACTATTTTCTGTCCGTTCCTAGAATTCTCAGCTCGGGAAAGATTTTAAAATATCTCTCATAAAGCAGATGGAAGTGGAAAGGAATAGTTTCGTAGAATCCCGCCATCGTTTTTCAATTAGTCGCTTAACTGACGTTGCCGACGACTATCTCTGGATTGACTGCACTTTGACATCAGTCTTATGCTTACTTGAGATGACGTCATTCCGCTTTTAATAGCTTTACAGACTGGCAGTTTCTGTAGGTATTTGTTTTAACGCCTATATTAATTTGACATTTCATCTAAAACTGAATACCAGTAAATAATGTGGCTTTGTTAACAACTTTATTAAAGTTTGTTTTCTTGTCGCAGGGCTACCCACCTCCACCGAGGCCAGCTCAGCCGTCCACTCCAAATGCACACGATCCGGATTCGGTAAATAGTTTATTTACATGCTTCTATGTATCATTTCTGAAATTTAAGAAATCTTCTTTATTAAAGTTTACTTTAGATAATTCTGCAGTACCGTCTTGATAAATGTTAATGACGCATGATATAAAAAAGTGTCGTCGGCTAGCAGTCAGTATTTGAATTTATCACTACAACGTTGTACAATCAATCAACGACGACGTGCGCCCGATGAGTCACGGGACCGCTTATTAAAAAGCTATCAGACGCGTGCTAATGTCAAATAAAATACCTTTCGCGTAAACATCAAGGCAGTTTTAAAGCCATTGCACTTAGAATTTTAGATTTAAACCTATTTAAAACGTTCTTTCGACGATAGGAATTCAAAGAACGAAGCGTGTTCCGGTATTGAATTAGCAATGTTAGACAAGAGTGATGTACGCTAATGGATAAGTAACGTACGAACTAGTCACGTATACAAACAATCAGGTAAAGCGCTACACTTAGTGAACCTCGATGGTAGTTAATGTTGAAGTAGGTAGCCTCCTCGTCCCGGTGAGTGGTCGCTCGCACCAACCATAACATGCCAGCTTCATCATCATAGCTCTTTAATTTTTTACACGTCATTTTATATTTAAAGGTGAAGTAAATAAATAAAATGGAGTTCTTCAACGGAATATGATAAAGACGCCGCATTAACTGATTAATGAGATCGTTATGCGCGCAATATTCGTGGTAGTGGTCGGTAATTACCGACTGTCGACCGCCTTGCCGTCTACTACACACGTGCAGGCAGAGTAGTCGTCTAATCCGGTTATGAATAAAAATAATCGTTAACGTCGCGTCTTCATTAGTGCACATGTGGGTCTGCGAAAATGAGCGAGCCTTGCCGGTCTCTATTTGCGGACTGACACTCCATATTCCGAGTTAGCAAGCGGCCGCCCGTCGCCGTTGCCTCACTCGACAATAAGCTTGTTTGCTAAATTGTACCTCGCTCGACGACGCACGGCTAAAATGAAAAACCTTGCGTTTACGAAGCCGTAAACAATATTATTTACGGACCCGCTATTGTTTCTATTTGAAAAATGTGAGCAATTTCCTATGCGAATAGTACACGGAGGAAATAGAAATGCCTTCGCGCATTAGTATTCTGTGTTTACAGGAATGAAAGTTTGATGAAGTTTGGAAGGTTCGAGTGGTTGTGTTGATCGGGTCGCTATTTGTTTTGCTGCCATTTACTTTTTGTATTTTATTTGGAGTGGATCAAAGCGATGAGAGAGACAGTGTAGTTCGTTTAGCCCGCGGCGCGCCCTCGGCCGACGTTCACATGCATTACGTTGCGACCTAACCCATTAAAAGTATTGCCAGTGACAGTCACCACGTTTTAAGGGTCGGCACTTAATCGACAACTGTGTTTTTGTCGTTACTTATTTTAAATAGTTTTTTTTAGAACGAATAATTATTTTAGAACGGATGATGTTATCGAGACTCCTATGAAGTTCTGATAGATTTCAGAATGACGTAAACACAGCAAACATTCGTAGTTTTCATTACTATAACTTGAATTTATTTCTGTAAGTAGCTGGTCTGGTCTTTTAAACGCATATTTAATATTTATATTTTTTATTGAAAATTAAGGAAACTCAATGTTTTTGCTTATAAGTTCCTATAAGCAGGTTTAAAAGAGTTGAAATGCCGCTTTTTCTGCCAATTGAGTTGCTTCATATTGTGCAAAACACACGGGTTATTTGTACAAGCGGCCTTTTTCAACCCTAAAAATCGGTGTGTGCGTAGATAGAGCGGGCCTGTTTGATGTTGATTGATACCGTTAGGCGGGCGCGCATTGTCTCGCTGCGGGCCGCCGGGGGCGCCCAAATGACTGGAATTATTAAACCCGGCCCGTACGCCGATGTGACGCTTTTTGTAATGACTGTACCGGCCGCTCGCCGACACAAAACGAGGGGACTTCTCCATCCATTGTAGCGACGAACAACAGATCCTGTCTTCGTTTTTATTTGAATCTCTGATCTGGATATTTGAGGTACGATTTTTGGGTCCCTTTTTAACTTGGCGAGAGATTAGATTATCAACTTGCAATATGGACAGCTCCAGGTTGTCATTCGTAAGAGACTCCCACCAGTAGCTAGTATAATAATGTGCTATCATTATCAAGTTTTCATCTTCATATTGATGTTCTTTGTACGAATTGACGTGAATAATCGCAAATGAGGATTGGAAGAGCACCGAAACAAGTACCTAGTAGTAGTGGGCTGTGATGAAAAAATGCAACTGCGGCTAAATGAGATAGCAATGCCAAAAACATGTCTTCCTACTTGTTCCTATTTTTGACGCATATCTTAATATCCGCTATACTAAATCTACTTATCTGTACACCACAATAAATTTATCCCATGAACGTAAGTAAGAAAATTATTCAACGCCTCGGCGTTGCAAGGAGCGCGAAGGGTTCTAATTCGACTTATTTATTTATGCAACTTTAGGCTGGCACTGAATGACGGCTCTAATGTGCCGGCTCAAGAGGAATAGGCGCCCCGGCGTCGCTAAGGGGAGTGCTTTGTACAAATGTCCTTTTACAATATCATTCATAATCTTGTGCATTACCGCGCCGACGTCGGAATGGGAAACAATTTACAACGCGTACACAATATCTTAAACGTTAGACTTGACAATGCGTCGTCGGCATACGAAGTCTTATGATTATGCATATCACGTAGGGGATGTGACCTTTAAGTATCGTCTTGAGTCGTGGGGTCGTATTTAAATCAATATTGCATGGGTATAATCTAATTCAGGATGACGTTTATATTTGATGTATGTAGGCACATCCTACACCAGGCTTCCGTCGGGGAGCTTCGCTCAAGTAGTCTCTTAAGAAAAACAGAATTCACAGACCATACATTTATGTTTTTATAGAGTCAAATGAATCCGTTTAAAATTAGGGGAAATACATTATTATGTTCCCCGGGATTAGGGGAAATAGTCTTTAAAACTGCAACAGCACTTTGTTCCCCAAAAAGTGAGAGGCAGGTCCCTCAAGCATGCACAAATATAATGCTCTGTTGGAAACATGACTTATGTAAGAACGTAAAAGTAATGCGTAATATTCAAATGTAAAAAGCGAGAGGCAGGGCAGCCCGTTTGCACGTTCATAACAAACGAGATTGAGTAGGGCGCCGTAGACGCAAATGAATGACGGTAACAGCGCACGGCGTAATCAGCCGTCGGCGTCGGGCGCCATCCCGCCAAAGCGGAGCTAACTTGTTCCATTTAAAACATTCATTCAATTTATGCACTTACGCTATGCGATGTAAAAACAACACTTATTTTATAATTTTAATGACTTATACCTCAAAATAAAACGATATTTCAGGAACAATCGCGATCCCTCCTTCTGATTTTTGTATAGCCCTCAACCCTGAGTGCGCGTTGTTGACAATTTCGGCATCAAAACAAAATATCTTTATCGAGTAAGCCATCGTAGGTATCCTCGGCTGCCCGCGGTGCTCGAGTATAACTTTTTTGATCTCCACCCTGCCTGCTTGCCTTGAAAATTGTTAGGGTTGACACAGATGCTCCTTTAGATTGTAATTTATAAACTTAAGCTCTCTTATTTTTTCTTCGGGTAACTATTATTATTATAAACTGCCAGCTGACGATAGCTACGGCAATGATATTACCCAGAGCCTTGATTTCTTGCAAAATTTCTCGACCTCCCGTCGCGGCTACGGGCCCGAACACAAATTTCATTTGGGGAACATGAGCTCTTTCTACAAAATTGCGAATTGCAGGAGAGAGCGCGCTCGGGTACGTTCCGTTTTTAATTGAATAAGCCGAGGGTGCTATATAATCCGGCCTGGAGTACGCCTGGAGCGCCGAAATTCACGTAAGCAGTCTACGCAGCCTCTGTTTGTTTTTGATCTGAATTTTGTTCTACTGATTTCTGCTCTCAGTGTTGTCAGGCTTAGGGTTACCTCGCGACATAATTTATCTCAATTAAGAAGACAACATTATAAGATAATGAATCATAGTTCGACGACCGGATAACCATAGCTATAGCGGTTAGAGAAACTGACTACGAAGCTAGAGGTCCCGGGTTCGATCCCCGGTCGAGGCCGATATTTGTATAATTAATATGAATGTTTGTTCCCGATTCTTGGATGTTCAATATGTACATAAGTACCTATGTATTTGTCTTATAAGTATGTTTATCCGTTGTCTAACCCACAACACAAGCTCTGCTTGATCTGGGACTAGGTCAATTGGTGTAAATTTGTCCCACAATTTTTATTTATTATTTGTTTGCAATAAATACCTAAAATCTACAATCAATATTCCACCACTTCCCAATTCCACAAATGAGGTCTAAATTTCAAAATAAAGTTAAAAATTCAATTTGAAACTGTAATGAAATGGTAATGAGAATGAGTATATCAATTTGGCTTCATTATTATGTATCGGTTGACGTACCGAATCATCCACAATCTTTTATATTTATGGATTTGTTTGGACATCGATGGATTTATGGAGTGGCCGCATTCGGCTCGAATGTAATTATTGCGGTGAGATTTCGATAATGAGCCGCGGGGCAGTTAGCTCGCGGATAAAACGTGCCAAAATATTCGTTGCATTTTAATTATTTATGCAGCTCACAAAACAGGTAGAGAGCGTTTTCGTGTTTTTACTCTCGCCTACAAATACTCAAATAGTGCATATTAACATACACTGTCCTACTGCTTTGGCATTTGCTGGTCAGGTATACGGCTTTCCTATGCAAAAAGGCGACACTTCGTTTGCCAGTAGGGTTCACAATAAAAAGATTTACCCCAATTACTGTGCCCGTAGTTGGGACGGGCTCGAGGCGGTTTAATCGCGCCGTAAAAACGCTGTATCGCCGGTAACGAGGCCGTAAAACCGGACCCGAGCCGGGCGATACCAACGGCTTACTGATACGCTACCAACACTTCTCTAACTTCGGCAACAGCTATATTTCTTCTCAAATTGTCTGCCATAACGCCCATAACTTACGAGCTAAGTTGAGAATTAATTGCTTCTTTATGGGAATAAAAAACGGGCCAAGTGCGAGTCGGACTCGCGCACGAGGGTTCCGTAGAAAGATTTTAACGCTTTTCCCCAGTGTTTTAAGAAGTCCAGTGTTAGCAGAGCCCTGCTCCTAAGCAAAATGTACGCAGTGTGGGGTCAACTTATATTGGTCTGTGAAATCTACAGACAGACATAATTTTTTAAGATTTTGAGAGTTTTCCGAGTGGTTGTGCTATAACCAAATTTCAAGTTTCTTGGACATCAACTTACTATTTGATATTAATTTCAGCATGCTACCTCCACGCGTTCCAGAGAAAAAGAGTCTTGACAGACAGACAGACAGACAGACGGACAACAAAGTGATCCTATAAGGGTTCCGTTTTTTCCTTTTGAGGTACGGAACCCTAAAAAAGGAAACCACGCAAGTATAAATAAAGTTTAACTGTGCAAAATCACAAACCTAAGATTTATCTAGTTAGACCAGATTAAATTTACATTCGTACATTGTCCTTGCTCATTTGTTTTGATTTCGAACAATAAAGTCTGAAAAACACTTTGCTCACAAGTATCTCATAATATGCTGACAATGGAGCAGAATTTGTGAAGATGTTTTTGAGCTCCTGCGCTATCCCAATGCTACTGCTACAAACCATTCATGAGTGCTGTAAAACAAAACAGAGAAACTAAATTTTCTGACTGCACAATATTTTACAGTCGGCCAGCTTGTTAGTTGATTCGTTCTCTACTGCTTTGCGTGCTACCTCGCCGCACATTTACTTTTTCACTGCATCGGACATCGCTGTATGTTTCCAACAAACAATATTAACATACTTTTGCTTGCAGTCCCTATAAATTTCGAGCCTAATTGTGACTTACTACCACCCTAATTAATTATTTTTACAAGCTTTTACTTAACGTTCGGGTCAAAAAAGCAGTTATCCTCAACTGATTCAAGTGATGAAATTTGGCATACATTTGAAAATCCGGTGACAGTACAATAATTTGGTAATGAAATTCCGGTGTTGCCGCGAGGTTCGTCTCCGCGGGATGGAACCCTTCAACGGTTTATGGCATCAGCTTGAAATTTGGTATGGATATGTAAGTTGGATGACAATACAAGTACATTCAACAAAAAGTAAAGTTGGCAAAAAGCTTGTATTAAAAATGAAAATTTTCACAGACTGCTTTTTAAATAAAAAAGTTGTCTGTTAAAAATTCCTATAATGGGTAGGTACTTAAATCGGAGTTACGTTACGCGAGTAAAATAATTTATAATGATCCATTTGATTAACATTATTGAAGACATTAAGTTCGATAACAAGAAGTCTTTTGAAAAGTTCTAAGAGTTATGATGAGGTAATAAATACTGGGCGTGATCTTTATAGAAACTTTCTTGCTTTGGGAAGCGGCATACGGTGCATAAACATATACTGTTAGGGACACTTGTAGCAAAAATTTAAATGTAGTTTAAGTCTTAAAACCAGGTTTAAGCCTGACATTTTGACACAGTTAAACTGGACTGAACTGGACTGAACACAGTTTTAATTTTTTGATACAAGAGGAAGTTATAGATGTATGTCTATGAACGATCTTATTGTTAAGGAGCTGTGGCACGTTCGTTATTATTTCAGCATCGACTGCGGATGTCGAGGCGGCTGTCGTTAAAGCGGCCGTGTCGTTTATGACAGCGACCCGAGAACGGGGTCGAATGGCCACTGTTCCGGGTGGTCGTAACCTGAGACCACCCCCACCTAGTTTATGAATTTTCATAAACAGCAAACAAAAATTACGACACAACAGTGACTCTCATATACGAACATGATATGCGGTAGATGCAGGTCAACAAGATTAGTAGTAATGTAGGAGTGCTTATAGGTTATTGTAATCGTGACTGACGGCATTGACCCCGCGACCCCAAGCGGAGCTGTGACGCAACGAGTGTCGCAGCGACCATCAATCACCGGCTCGTTTGTGACGTTTCGCGACCTGTGCCACCGATCTTTGTTACTTACCTAATCCCAGGCTTTTGTTTGACTCTGCTCTGCTCCCATTTTTTTGTACTATATTTATCTTTTCAACGCACGTAAAAATGTTGTCTGACTATCATAAAGAATATGTAGAAGTAAATGTATAGGATGAGAATGTCCGCTGTCACATCATATTTGTTCATCTAGTCTAGAAATAGCTTGCGAACCGAATAAAGTGCCTTGTCACGCTTAACATACCTACTTACTTACATACTTTCGCTCAGTTTCAGTTTACCGGTAATCTAGTCTGAGACATTTTGTATTGCATTTTATGATATAGTAAAGAAGGTTAACTGGATACATCTTTTTTTTGTTCTTTGTACTTACACAAAACTTCAGTCAATTGGTCGGTAATGCTTAAATTAAGCAAATTTGATTTGCCAGATTGAGGCGTCCATACTGACTAACAAATGCGTCAGTAATGAAGAGTTCCATTGGAAGTCATTGTTTATTGAGCTGTCCATGACCATTTTTTTGCTGCTGTTGATTTTCATTGCCAGCATTCAAAAAAATCTATAGTTGGTAAGCCGAACTGCAGAAGAACAGAGTAATATACCCGTCGAATGATGTCATGTGGTTTGTTGGCACGTTCGGACACGGTCTTACTGGCGATTCGTGACCAAGACTCTAAACGACTCATGCATACCTAGTCTCAGCTCATGCCGATCAAAGCGCGCGTTCTGCGAAGCATCAAAACTAGCCGTTTTTATGCTGAGACACGGGTGACTGCGACAACGCGTCAGCTGAAACGGATTCATAAACAATTACTATTCTATAGAAATTTATACGCTGCAACCCACGTACAAAGTTATCAGACGATCAGGAGCTCCATTATTCTTTTGTAGAACTGGTAATAAATGGCTATGTTTAATTTTGTGCCTTATTTTGGCGAAGTCAGTTTATCAAACTTTTCTGATTTGAATGTAATTTCCTACTCTGTACCAGAACGATACCGAGAAATCTAAAAGCGATTGATCACATTTCCACTAGATTTAGAACGCATTATTATTCAGAATTTATTTACAAATGGCCCCTTCCGGTTGGCTGTGATCCAACGGGGAAACCCCAACGTATACCAGACGATTTGATAATTACGACGTGGTGTGTTGTAATGTGTAGTGATATTTATATGTATTAGATGGATAGATATTCTTTCATTCAACATAATACATTCCAATTATTTCACTGCGGTGTTTTTGTTTGGGTCAATGTCAAGTCACGCGGCATCCATCTTTGTTTGCAAAGTTGTTTGTGTATTTATATTGATGTTGTCAAGGCACGTGCCTGTTAGTAAGCAACCAAGCGTTTCTTGCTCGAAAGTGAGAGTTCCAAGTTTCTTGAGATTGCGTTGCGTCGTCGCATCGAGCAATCCTCGCGGATTTATATAGCCCATGTAATTTATGTGCGGGACAGCGCAGTCCAATTAGTTTGTAATTATAGTTTAAGATAGGTTAAGATTATATTATAATAGTTATATAAGTATCGTATAGAAAAATAGGCTAAGCTCATGTAAATAGATAGTAATAGAAAGAGAAATAAAATAGTATCGGATCCGGCCCCGGCCCCCACGCTCGCCCGAGTGTGAGAAGGACAAACGAACCCGGCGCCCCGGGCCCCCGCTCTCGCCCGAGCAGTATAAATAGAGCCCGCGCGGCGCTGGGAAGTCAGTCGTCTCGGAGTCTTCTCACAGTCGTCAGCCAGCCATCTCTCTGGAAACAACCTCTTCTACGGATCCGATCAGAAGCCGAAAGCGTCACGTTTTATTTTGAACCCCAAAAAGTGCGGGTCTATACAGTCCGGCCCGTACATTGGTCCAGTCGAACCGGATAGTTTCGCGATGCCAGTAACGCGCTCCGTCGGAAGAAGAGGCGAGTCTGCGTCGAGCGGCATCACAGCCGCCGCCTATACGACGCCGTCCGAGTCTGCGGGCATCACCGCCGATTCCGCGACTACGTCTGCAGTCTCCACACGGACCGCCGCAGAGAGCACACGCATGGGGCCGACACCGATACCTCCACCTCCGCCACCACCACCGTCGGCGGTCACAGCGACGACTCAACCGCCAAGAAGCACCACTCCTACCGTGGTGGCCAGACCACTCGACGCGCGGGCAACGGCTGCACTGTTGGCTATCAACCTCGGGGTTGCGACCCCGCGGGCGGACGCCGCACTGGGATCACCTGCGGGCCCCGGCACGTTCGCGCCACCGCCGCCGCCGAGTGAGAAGAGCGACCTCGCTGCTACATCGTCAGCGCGCAAGAAGAAGAGCAGCAAGGCATATCGCGCTGCAATAGTGCGACAAGAGCTGATCAGGCTACAGATGGAGCTGGCAAGAGCGAAACTCGCAACTATAGAAAATGAGGACAGCGAGGACGAGGACACGGTCGTTGAAGACACGGCCGAAGAGCCCAACCGGGCGAGAAGGGTGCAGGATTGGGTCGACCAAAGTACGAGGGTCTCGGGACACAGGTCTCCAATTCCTGCACCCAGGCAGCATGACGCAGCCAACTTCGCGGTGCCCGGGCCGGAGCCCGGTGCCTACATGCCACCGGCGGGGGGCGTCCCCGCCAACTTCGCGGCGCCCGGGCCGGAGCCCGGCGCCTACATGCCACCGGCGGGGGGCGTCCCCGCCAACTTCGCGGCGCCCGGGCCGGAGCCCGGCGCCTACGTGCCACCGGCAGGGGGCGACCCTGCCAACTCGATGGCGCTGGAGCGATGGCTCGGCGCACAACAGCAACAGCAGCAGCATCAGCAACAACTGCACGCGGAAAGAAGTCCCGCGACGGCGCCCGGGCAAGGGCTCGGGGCCAACATGCCACCGACGGGGGGCGACCCCGCCAATACCGCGACGCTTGAGCAGGAGCTCGGCACCCGCAACAACCAAGCCGCAGCGCCCCAGCCTGCACCAGGCGTGTGGCTCGGTGCCGCAGCGACGCCGAGGCAGCAGCTACATAGTGCCATACCGCCGAACGGAATGCAAGCACCGGCGGGAGCAGTCCAGGTCATGCAGCGGCCTCCTAACCCGCTTGCCGACCTCACGACGGCCATCACCATGGCCATTACCGCGGGCCAGCAGCAACAGCGGAAACCTGTGGACTTACCAGTGTTTATGGGCTCGCACCAATACTGGCTTTCGTTCAGGAAAGCATATATAGATACAGTGAATAGTTTCAGTGATAGTGAAAACGTTTATAGACTTCGCAACAGTGTAAAAGGACGTGCGCGCGAAGCGATAGAAGAACTGTTGATAAGTGGTGCATGTGCAAGTGACATTTTTAAAGTATTGGAAAATCGGTTCGGGCGTCCCGACGCCATCGCGCTCGCCGAGTTGGAACGCTTGCGGTCGCTGCCGCGGCCAACGGACAACCCAAGAGACATTTGCATATTCGCGAATAAAGTGTGTAATATAGTGGCTACGCTACGCGCTTTGGATAGAGCCCACTATATGTACAACCCGGAAGTCACGAAACACGTGACAGAGAAGCTCGGCATGAACATGCGATATAGATGGTTCGAATTTGTGGCGGGCCAACCTCAAGAAGAGCCTGACCTGCTGAAACTCTCCCGCTTCCTACAGCGAGAGGCTGATATCTGCGCGCCGTTCGCTCCGCCAGAAATAGTACAGTCGGCGCAACCGCAGTATCAAGAGCGCCGGCCGCCAACGCATCGAACGCTTGCTGCCATAGAACGCAAACAATGTCCAGTGTGCAACCACGGAACTCACAGCACCGCCCCCGAATGTGCAAAGTTTACACAAGCGGTGCCCGCACAGCGCTGGGAATTTGCGAAAGAAAAGCAGTCGCTTTTCGCAGATGTTTTCGTTGCTTGCGATATAGAAAATATGCACACACGTGCAAAGCAAGGAAATGTGCGATCGACGGTTGCGAGAGATGGCACCACACGCTTCTACATACAGACGAAGAGGTCACCGTGAAGAAAGTCTGCGACAACAAGAAGGAAACGCCAGTTGAAACAGTGACCTGTGCATGGGCTTGCGGACCACACTCTTTTCTGAAGATTTTACCAGTAAAAGTGTCCGGGCCTCTGGGCACGAAAGAAGCTTGGGCCCTGCTCGACGACGGCTCAACGGTCACCCTCATAGATAGCCAGCTGGCCGAGGACGTCGGAGCGGAGGGACCGCTTGACCCTCTGCGCATTGATGCCATATCGGACTCCACTTTTGAACAAAAACGGAGTCAGCGAGTGAAGATAGAACTAACAGGCGCAGGTCGAAAATATGCAATCCAAGCGCGAACGATGAGGAACCTTGCACTATCTGCGCAGCGAGTCGACGAGGGAACGGTCAACGAATGTCGTCATCTACAGGACATAAGAAACCAACTCGTCTACACGTGTGGCCGTCCGAAAATCCTCATAGGCCAAGATAACTGGCACCTGTTAGTGGCGCAACAAATGCGACGCGGCCGTCGTAACCAGCCAGTAGCCTCCCGCACCCCGCTGGGGTGGGTCCTGCACGGCGCACACACACGTGCGCTGGGAGCGTGCGTAAACTTCTTGCACGAAAAGCAAGAGACGATCGAAGAACAGATGGAAAGATTCTTCTCAATAGATAGCCTCGCCATCCAGCCTGCGCGTCCAACGAGCGACCCGGAAGAAAAGGCGAGAAAAATTATGGAAGCAACAGTTAGAGAAGTGGAGCCGGGCGTGTACGAAGCTGGCCTGCTGTGGAACAGCAAGAAAATAGAACTGCCACGCAATTACGACAACGCGGTCAGCCGCCTCCACAGCGTTGAAAAGAAGATAGACAAGAATCCAGAACTACGCAAGAAATACGCAACACAAATGGAAGAACTCGTGACGAAGGGGTACGCCGAGCCAGCTCCCGCTACCACAACGCCGGGACGAACCTGGTATCTACCTCACTTCGGAGTCATTAACCCTCTGAAACCCAACAAGTTCAGGGTGGTGCACGACGCGGCGGCAAAAACAAAGGGGACGTCACTCAACGATCACCTAATGTCCGGCCCAGATTTATTGCAGTCGCTGCCGGGTGTTATGATGCGATTCCGACAACATGCGGTGGCAGTAACAGCCGACATAGCAGAGATGTTTATGCGAGTCAAAGTGCGAGAAGAAGATAGAGACGCACTAAGATGTTTGTGGAGAGGAGCAGAGCGAGGCGACACGCCACCCACCGAATATAGAATGACGTCGCTTATTTTCGGAGCGACGTGTTCTCCATCAATTGCGATATACGTAAAGAATTTCAACGCCATGAAGCATCGAAACATAGATAATAGAGCCGCAACGGCAATAATAGAAAATCATTATGTCGATGACTACTTAGATAGCTTCAAGACAGTGAAAGAAGCCATCGACACATCGTCTGCCGTCAAACAGATACACGAGATGGGAAACTTCAACCTCCGCGGCTGGACATCAAACAGCGCGGAAGTGATGATAGCCATGAAGGCCACATCCGAACAGCCGAACGCCGTTAAGCTCAACGACGGCGGCCCGAGCGAACGTGTCCTGGGACTTATCTGGAGACCCGGAACAGACGAACTAAGCTTTAACCTGGACCTGGCACGCATCCCGCCAGCCGTCCTCGAGACCGGAACGCCGACGAAACGTGAAGCACTAAAGATAGTGATGTCATTATATGACCCCATGGGCTTCGCGTCACCGGTCACAATAAGAGCGAAGAGTCTGCTACAAGAAGCATGGCGCAGGGGCATAGATTGGGACCAGCGACTACCCAACGATCTCGCCGATCAGTGGAAAGAATGGCTGACACATCTAAAAGCTCTACGGGATGTGTCAGTACCCCGCGCTTACCCAGGGTTCAGCGACGCCTCCAACCTACAGCTGCACGTAATGACAGACGCCAGCGAGTCAGCCTACTCCGCGGCACTGTATTGGCGCGCCGAACAACCCGACGGTCGGGTGTACACATCGCTAGTGCTAGCCAAAGCGCGCGTCGCCCCATTGAAGCTCACATCGATCCCGAGACTGGAGCTCCAAGCAGCAGTAATGGGCACGCGCATGGCTGAAGTAGTGAAAAAAGAACATAGACAACGAGTAGACAGTACCATCTACTGGACGGACAGCAAGACAGTGCTACACTGGATCCGCAGCGGCTCACGCACCTATCGCCCGTTCATTGCACACCGCATAGCTGCAATAGAAGAGACCAGTAAAGTCAACGAATGGCGATGGATACCAACGAATTTAAACGCTGCGGACGATGCAACCCGGGACGTACCAGAGAACTTTACAAAGAATCATAGATGGTACGAGGGCCCAGCCTTTCTGCGTCAGCCACCGGAAGAGTGGCCAGAAGAAAAGGTCTTGCCTTCATCAGCAGACAAAGAGACGCCCATCCTGACTGATGAAGAAAGAACCAACTTTGCAACACACCAAAATGTTGCGATAGTTGCAAGCGAAGCAGTTCCTGAGGCAAGCCGTTTCTCGAAATGGGAAAGATTGGTGCGGGCAACCAAAGCCGCACTAGAGGTGACGCTACACGAGCGGCACCCTAAAGAAGAGACGCTCATCACGCTGTTGGCCGAAGCCGAATTTACGGTCAACAGCCGGCCACTGACCCACGTGTCGGTGGACCCAAACGACCCTGAGGCACTCACGCCGAATCATTTTCTCCTCGGGGGCTCTGCCTGGGCACCGACACCTGGGACCTTCGAAGAAAGTGATACCGTCGGACGCGCCACCTGGCGCACATCACAAAGACTCGCCGACCTGTTCTGGGCGAGATGGATACGGGAGTATCTCCCAGAACTCCAACACCGGCGGGAGCCGCAAGGGCGCGGCCCCGCGCTGTCCGTCGGCGATCTAGTCCTTATCGTCGACGGCACCCTTCCACGCAACACATGGCCGCGGGGAATCGTCACCGCCACGTACCCCGGTGCCGACGGCATCGTGCGAGCTGCGGACGTGGCGACCAAGGGCGGCGTGCTTCGACGCCCCACAAAGAAACTGGCTGTCCTGCCTACGGCGGTGCACCAGTCGACTGCGGTCCAGCACGCGGAAGAAACTTCATCACCACGGCGATGAACGGCGGGAGAAATGTGCGGGACAGCGCAGTCCAATTAGTTTGTAATTATAGTTTAAGATAGGTTAAGATTATATTATAATAGTTATATAAGTATCGTATAGAAAAATAGGCTAAGCTCATGTAAATAGATAGTAATAGAAAGAGAAATAAAATAGTATCGGATCCGGCCCCGGCCCCCACGCTCGCCCGAGTGTGAGAAGGACAAACGAACCCGGCGCCCCGGGCCCCCGCTCTCGCCCGAGCAGTATAAATAGAGCCCGCGCGGCGCTGGGAAGTCAGTCGTCTCGGAGTCTTCTCACAGTCGTCAGCCAGCCATCTCTCTGGAAACAACCTCTTCTACGGATCCGATCAGAAGCCGAAAGCGTCGCGTTTTATTTTGAACCCCAAAAAGTGCGGGTCTATACAGTCCGGCCCGTACAATTTACATAAGAATTTCTCTGCTTAACTGTCTAAACAACTTTGGACTTGTAGACTCGGTTAGCATAGCAATCATAACATTAAACTAACTATATATTTATTACGTGTCAAGCCAAAATGATTTTACAATATAATAGTTTCAAACTGAGTGAGAAATTTTATCAAATAAGAACTACCTACTTGTGAAGCGCGAGTCAGCTGTTCATCTTGATGGGTCGGACGGCGTAACGGCGGGGTTGTCCCGATAGCAGCCGTTACTTTGTGCTTGGCCTACCTATGTATACCTAAGTAGGTACAGAGGGCTGGAGGCGTTCGTAAGCGGGGGATGCCGCCAGATAATAAATAAAGAGTGCAACGATTGCGGCCGACGGGCTGGGGACAAGGGGGGCTCGGGAGGAGGCCGACCATTTTAATGTTCCGACGCCAGACTTTATATTAAACATTCGACCTTGGCAGTGGCCTACATCGACACTGGGACACGCACTCACTCCCACTCTTAACGTCACGAATACCTCACTTCACGTTTCGGCACTTCTCGATGCTATAAATAATTATCTGACATTAACATGGATCTAACGGTCGCACGGCTTTGTTTGTATTAAAAACCTTATCGGTATAGCTGTTGTTGACACCGGCCAAGGTCTGTGGCGCACGTTCTTTCGTCCTGCTTTGTTTTCCTTATCAACTTTAAAGTTTCTCACAATGTCTGTATCAATTTGTTAGTAAACTTTGCTAATTTTGTTTGAAATCTGACCTGATTACTGTGATCAGCTGATCAACTAACACTGGTCAGATCACTTTGGCGACATTGTTTTTTACAGATCTTCCATTTAGCTTTTGTATGTGCCAGGCTAGACGCGACAGGCTGAAGCTCTAGTGAAAAAGGGATCAAGTCTAATATAAATTGTCAGTTTCTACTTCAATAAAAATAGTTTAAGCTGTTCAACTACTGCAGAATTAACCCCTTTCCCACTAGAACCCCAATTATTTTGACGTTGTAACAGTGTGTCGCTAGTTGTTGAAATATTTAAACTACTCTGTTACAGATTTTCAGTGCAAAGCATCCTCAATTCTAATATTACAGATAATTTCCCTTCGGTTTTGCTGTCATAATATCATAAGTGAAGCCCTCGGTTGCAAACGGCACAAGAAGAATCTGACGTAGGTAGACTCTATGCTCTAATACGTCCGGGTATTTGTAATCACGTATAATGGTCTGGTAATGTGGGTCAGTGACGACGAAAACAGACGCAGGGTCGAGATGCCATTGAATAGTGATTCAGTTTCGTTACTTAACTTATGCAACAAACGCTCAGTTGCATATATCATAGATAAGAGTACGCAAAACCTGCAATGCTGCCGCAACTGGCTATTTGTAAAACTAATTTTTTTTAGTTAATAAATTTATTTTATCAGTCAGTCCTTATTAAGAGGCGTCTTGATTTGCTCAGTTCCAATCTTTATTTTTATTCATCCAATTTCGTACAAATTCTTAAAAAATATTGTCGGCTAGTGTTAAGATTCTTAATGTCCTGTGTCCTGTATATGCAAAAGTTAAGTTCACCTTTAAAAGCAAACTTGATATTCTTGTTTGCGCCGTTTACTTTAATGGTGTTACTTTTGCGAGACATGCAGAGATTGCCATTGTGGCTGTTATTTCCGGACCGGACACGAGGATCATTTCCTTGAACGAATTAAATGAGATTTTTAATGAAAGATTCGATAGGATATGACAACCGGTTTTATGGTGGCTGCTGGTAGTTACATACTCAATCTAAAGCTAGCCTTAGCTCACAACTTGTTTGTTGAAGGAATGCTTGATTCCATAGGTTCTTATGCTGTTCGCAACAACTTCCAAGAACATGCAACGTGCTTCATCAAAACAAATAAGCTGGTACGGCCGTCGGTGGCGATTTTGCTGCAGGTGTTCGGTGTCACGACAAAACTGGTCGGGTATCCGGTTCGCGCCACACCGGCCGCCCAACAGATGGCGTTACATGTGCCCCTCGTACTGTCCTGTTCCTTTTGAGAATGCCTTTCGAGTAAACAAATTTTGTCTTCCATTGAAAGGGATAAACTTAAAGCACAGTATAAATATATAAGCTAAAGCAGTACAGAAACTAGGGCTTTTTGTTGAGATGATGACGTAAGCGCCAATTGAGCTTTAGGGTTGTCCTCTTATTTTTTGTAAAATTTTAAAAGGTTTTCTGTAGTTAGCTCTATATCTCAGCTATTTAAACCTTTTTTGAGATAACTAGCTAGTTTTCATTAGAACATTAGGGTTGTCACTCTTAATAATAAAATTAATGGCTTTTTATTTATTATTTACTAAAACGTTTATTTGGGTTTTATAATGATTTAGTGATAAAAATGCCAAACTGTCACCCGCCATCTTGGATCCAAAAAAAAAAGTCAAATTCGAGCTCACCGCTGCCAAATTACACGAAATCGCCACCCTTATGATCATTTTATTAACAAAAATTACAAACCCAATCCCAATCCGCAATCTTAGATTGATTTTTTTTTATTCCACTGATTACAATTTGAATTAAATTAATAAAAAGTAAATAATAATACGTTATGTCACTTTGCTATTACCATTATTCATCATTAAATTATACCATCTATCTAATAACTATTAGGTTTTACACAAAAAGAGTCGCCACTCGTCTCGACGCGGCACCCGCGACTGACAGCACCGCTATTCCCCCTTATTAGCCTTGTAAAGACTCTGTCTGTGTGCGTGTTTCATTTCGAACGTTTGTACGTAGTTTCTGTACTGCTTTAGCTTATATATATATACTGTACTTAAAGTGGGTACCGGGAGTTTAATCTTGATTTCTAGGAATATATTAACGTTAAATGTAACGTTTGTCTCACTAAACCACTGCACCAAGTGGTAAATAACACTCCAAAGTGTCACCCCGAAAATTCATAGAATAATTCTGGAACATTTGCTCCTCAGTTATTATGAGAGGAGAGGGTCGGCCAAAGCCACGTTATAGCGGAATAATTTTCTATTAGCTCCCGAGTACCTCTTTATCGCTATATCGATCATGAGACAAATTGTTTAATTACGGTGCGGGATGGACTGCTTATGTAACTAATGCCAGCATAATCGCTCCAGAGGAATCCGATCCGTGAACAGGCTCGCTCGCTAACCCACTAAAACATATTTCTTTTTTTTTTTCCTATGCGGCCTTCTCGCAGCACCACCAGGGCCGCTTCACGAGGAACTGGTTTCTATATAAATTTACGATAAAAGCCAACAAGGTGCCACAGCCTAAACCCTTTCTGCATATTTCTTAATCCTATCTTAAATTTGGGCTGGCCACATTAATGCGACAGTCCAAGTACTTTACAATGTTTCTTATAACCTTTTTTATTAGTATTCTTAAGGAGCCTCAATTTGCATATTTTGCTTTTCTGTTCAGTGGCTTGTTTAAATTAGGTAAAAAAACGTATGCTCTTTTACAGACCGATGGGCTTCCATTGTCAATAAGCGGCTACCCCAAGGCGCCGTGCATCGTCTAGGATTTTAATTTTGACTAATTTTGAATAAACTGTCAGGGTCAGAGGTGTATTTTTTGTTGCACAAGCGTCTTTTCTTGTCTAAATTGCATTATCAGATTTATAAGTTGTATTCCATTCGTTAAATTCTTTAACACCTTTATAAATATGAAATACCCTCCTATAGTTATGACTAGCTTATGCCCCGCGGCTTTGCCCCCGTGAAATATTTCAAAATTGGCTAGTTCCCTATCTTCCTATATATATTCCTTATTAGTGCACCTTTAGGATACTCAAGGTATATGTGTACCAAATTTCAAGCCTCTAGCTTTAGTGGTTTAGGCTATGCGTTGATAGATCAGTCAGTCAGTCACGCTTCTGTTTTATATGTTAAAGATTTGGCGCTTTTCATAATATCTTTGACCATTTCCTGTGAAAAAACGTTTTCTGTCATCAACGACTCTTTTTAACCGACTTCAAAAAAACGAGGAGGTTCTCAATTCGTCGGAATATTGTTTATTTATTTAGAACAGGTTGTCTACGTAGATAAAGATAAACTTAAACCCAGTGTGTGTAACACTTGTGATGTGAAATCCCTTTTTATGGACTGCCCGCTGGCTACGAAAACGAAGACCTTGATTTCATTAAATTCACGTGAAATAACATTATTTGCCATTTGTATCTTTGTCTATTAAAAAATCAAGATCATCGTTTTACAAGATTCTGAATTTCTTTCCTCTTAGCCACTCCCGTTGAGCTGCAATCTTTTAAAGTAAAATTAAAATGACTCGCTAGTCGCTACCTATTTCAGCTCTACTAAATAGGTACCTATAATTAGCGCTAAAGCCATGTACGAAGAGAGTTGCAGAATAATAATGTAACGTATATAATAATACTATGTGTGACCATTTGGAGGAGGCATTAATATACACGTGATATTATTATAATGCACATACATTAACATGCCTTTGACCCGCATCCCTAATAATATTGTTTGCACTACGGGTGTGGTGACGTTCGATACGTGCCTATAGCTAGTAGAGAGCGTGCAGATCAATATTGCCTAATTACGCTCACTATAGACACCAGTCATCTGTATCTGATTTGATTGCCTTTCGAATGTACCTATATTAGGTAACTAAGAGCTTTGTGTGTTTACGTATATCTGTATGATTCATGTTAACGACGCTATTATCACACACGTGTATGTGAACGATTTCTTGTTTATTATGTTACCTCAGAACCTCGGTATACTCGTATAAAAGAGCGAGCTTTTATTATTCATAACGCTCTTGACTGAGTACACGTTCGTAACCTTTCATAATAAAACCCAGCTCGAACTGCACGTTATACACCGCGTTTTTGCTCAAGTTATTCTGTTTAGATTTACCATTAATGATACAATCGCTTTTATCGTTTCTAATAACTACCTCGTGTCTCTATGTGAGTTCAGAATACAAACATAGTTCAGCCCACAGCTATTATTTCTGTAGAGCTATTTCTTCTGAGTCATGTTCTACCTTCGTAATACAAAATATGGTTCGAGCGAACAAACAACTGGTCGAGTTGGAGACTTGGTCGGGTGCGTGCAGGCAATTGTGTGTTCTGTAGCGACCCCCCGCTCTACGTTGCTGGTTTGGTTTGCCCTCGCTCGGTCGGAGCTATACGTACGTACATATTATGGGTCGCGGCGGCGGCGCGCGGCGTGCCGTCGCAATATCAGCCCGGTGAAATCGCTCGCCCGCCCGCTTCGCCGCACCGCATGCCTCGCCTGCGCCAGTCGCCGTGCGCCAACTGAAACGCGCGCACCGCTAGCGCAATCGAACGTACAACAGACCCTCGCTCTCTCGTCGCTCGTCGGCCTCCACCGCCCAACTCCCTGCCCTGCACCCTGTACCCGGCGATATTACCGCCGGCCGACGATTACAAACGAGACGCATCAAGGGAGCGTTATCGTCTTTACAAGCGGCCTTAATCGTGTACTGTGTGAGTGTGTGAGTGCATGTGCACACCTCGTATTACCTGGTGATCTAGAACTGCTCCGTTAAAGGTTTCAAGACGGCTGTCGTCATAAGGCTGCCTGCAAACACAGTGAGTATTGCTTTGATCTGCTTCCATATGACTCGATGAAAAATGGGACAATCGTTATCTACTGTTGATATATAGCTCTATGTGTGTGTACGTGTGTGTGAATATGCTGACAACCAATGCGCTCGGCACTGGCTGTGTTATATCTAAACGCCTCCTGTTTTTGTGTGTGTTGGCTCAATACTTAGTTCTATTTTGTAACCACAATATGTTTTTTACTATCTTAAGATCGGCGGACTGCTTTCAAGTTTATTTTATCATATTATACATTTTAAGAAAGTCTTGATTTAACTTCTCTTCAAATTCATGTAAATCTAAATATTTGATTAAAAATAAGGTTATGGTGCAATCATTTCAATATCTGTATCATAATCATCTACTTCTCAAACAAAAAAATTAAAGAACCACTAAACTCGGTTAATTGAAATGAAGTTTTCTTCTTGAGGACGCCGTTCATAGTTGCCGTCGGCACATTCATGCATTTTTCGTGAGAAATTTATTCATCGTAGGTATATTTTTTAGACTAATATTGATAATTCTATGAAAGAATACTCTGTACATTTCCATGTATAATTTAGTGGAAAAAGCACAATACATGCGTATTAAATAACAAGCATGTTTTCTTTGTGTTCTTCCGTTGGAATGTATTTGTTTCGTACATTATATTTTATTGGTCTGTTAATTTCTTTACGGTAAATAGTAGAGAGCGTTGGTGGAATTCGTTTGTAAAGAACGGTTTTGTTAGTTAAATAAGTTCCTAATTCCTGTTTTAGGCGCATCCTAGAACAAATAAGTAGGGTATAGATGTTTTTTGGAAGTCCTTTGGCAAATTGATAGAGATGATAGGAATTGAACGAACGAACTAAATGTAACTACAGTATAACGTTCCAGTGCATTTTACATATCAGTGAGCTTTCTTGTCGTAGCACGTGTGTTTGTACTGTTTGTATGCATTTCTGATTATTAAATGCGATCTCGTATTGAACAAGTCCGATCAAATAACGTCTTAACAGCCAGTAACGAAGCGTCAGTTGACAGCTTTTATTATTCTCATCGTAAAAACGATAATGCCAGAGAAAACGTTGGCGTATCGCACATTCCTCTTCCGTCGGTCGCTCATACAAATTATACGATGTGTGTTACGTATAGCTAGGTAGGTGGGCCGTCATTATTTATGTTCTCTAACAGTCGGCTCTGTGGTGTGGGTTAAAATCGGAGCAGTCAGCTGATCTTTCATGTGTGTGTGCGTTCTTCGGGAAACACCTTTCGATGACGTGTGCGAGCTCCGCTTAATTGGACATTCACATTGTTCCCTCGTGTTTTTATGTACCTATCGTCGTAATGATTGATACGCTTGATAAACTTATTTAGTTGTGAATTAATAACTCTACGTCATTTATTTGTTACTTTGTTCATTCATGAATCGCATTGTCATGCTCTAATTTTATCAATGGCTTGCCAGTTCACTATTTTATCTCTGCGAGATACTTAGTTGTGCCTAGTGCCTATGTTTGAATGGTATGTTTAAAAGTTATTAACAACATTCTAATCGTTCGTCTAAACTACGTTCAGAAGCCGCGAATATAAGCGGCGGTTTCTCTATCCTTATTGCAATACAAAAGTGGCTCTGCCACAGCCCCTCGCTCTAATGGATAGGTGCTCACTACCGTGCAAGGAACATGTCATTTGCCATAAAACGTGCTGCATCCTCGAGGCCGCTGATTACACTCTTTGTACGTTATCTACCATAATTTTACCGGCCTCGGCTTGTATTTCTTCATTGCCACACCAATTATCATTATTTTTATTTGGTACAAAATGACGGCATTGACGCAGTGTCCTTGAAAAACATGACAACAATACGATTTGCGTCATGTTATTCTTAAATTATTTAATGCACGTTTTAGGTACCTACCTACTTGTGCGAGGCAGACGTAAGTTCAATGAACTGGGTATTATCTAATCATATTTTGGTAATGTTTATAAATAATCTGTTTCTCGTCATCGCTAATTCTCATAAGCAGAGGTAGGTGATTTGGCGACAAAAGTTAAGCCGGCGCCACTTCACCCCTCTTCCGCTCGTCACAAATAAATGAACCCAAGTCGGCATCCGACAACAATAATAATAATAATTCGCTCGGGCCCGATCAGCTGTTTAGTCGACACCGACCCGAGTAACAGGTGGCCTATAAAGACATTCAATAAAGTGAACCACTTGCCTTCGCTTGGAAACCTCTATTTTACACAAATACGTACACCGGCTGCCTACGCATACACCCTCAGTAAACCCCCGACTTGTCAGACTTTTTTTATGGCTACCTTCTACCAACGTTAATTACCTGTTTAAGCATTCTGATCGTGATAAAGATTTGGTAATTAAGTCAACGGACTGGATTAGATGAGCAATTAATCAAATCAAGTTACAAATGAGCCATTTATGTTAGTCGCCATTATTAAGTTGACTAGGACAATTGGCGTTATTCAACGAATTCAGCCCCTCTTTTCAGTAAAGAATCGTGTACCAACGAAATTTACAATATACGGTATGATAGTGATCAATCGAGCGCTTTGACGGTTCTCTAACAGTTGTTCAAAATCAATGAAGAGGTTAAACAGGAAATATGTATGAAAAGTACTTAGTGGATTTCCAATAACAATGACCGAAAAAAAGAGTTCTTGGCTTGTACGCTAAACAGCTGCTTAAAATTTTAACGGGGACAGTTCAGTAAGGTTAGACAGAAAATGGGTGACCAACTCGACTCCCGAGGGGGCGACCTTTGGGTCCCCCCAACACGTGGCAAGGAAAAGTATATGACTACTTATGTACAATCGAGCTTCTACCATTGTACTGTAAGAAGTTGGTCGTGCCGTAACCGCAGGCCGGCCGAACGCCCCCGGTGTTTAGCTTTCATTTCCAAGTCAATCGAGACCCCTCTCATCTCCTGAACGACGGGAGTATTCCGCTTAGGTACTTGCATTATGAATTTATGTACCTACTAAGAATTTTTTTACTTTTTTTTTAATTTGGTGCTTCATCGGTATGTAGTCTTGTACTTAATATTAATATTGTTTTATATACTTTGCAATCCAACCGTGAACTCAATTGTGTGTAAATTGTTGTTAAAAAAATTGTGGTATTTTTAATGACAAAATTCAACTGTGCAATGAGGTGCTGAAGGCGACGTACCTATCGGTTATGTAAATACCGTGAGTAGAAATTGTTCATGAAAAAACATAGTGACATAAGTTATATTCAATAATTTCTATCACATTTATTCTTAGACAGAACTCATGCAGTGTTTTCTTCTTCCATAGATTTTCTCTTCTCACTTGCTAGCCCTTTGGTCGGTTCATTAGTTGGGTTGGTGCAGCGGGCAGACGCAGTGCAGATAATTCGCAAGACGTACCTACTCAGCATTCGCTCTCGATAGCGCGCCGGTCGTCAATGACGGCCGGTTATGTAATGTAAATGTTTACGAACCTACTACACGTGCCCGCCACCACGTGCCCAACCGAGAACACTAGCCTTGTGAATTATTTATTTACGAGGCAACATTTTCACACGCCGGTCGACGAACTCTTGAGTGATCTTGGAACGCATTTACTGTGATTAATCTCGCCATTTCTCGAACGACATTGCTGCTCTACTTTTGAGCGGTCTAATCTGTTGCTAGCTGCTGTCTACATGTGTGTCGGTTATACTTGTAGCTGATAGTCAACAACTACATACATTGAAACTGGGTTGCTCGCTCAATACAAAGTTGCATGTTCATTATTAATGAATGTTCGTTCATCAACTGTCCGTTGCGTTGCAAATGCACTCTCTTACAACACAAACCATAACATCATAAACCTGCAACCAAACATTATGTTTCAAAAGAAACACTGCTACAAATAGCCGCAAATTGTCCAACAGCTATACTAGCGAACGCAGCCATTTCTATGTAGGGGTTGTGCTGTGCGGTTATTTCGATGGGCTTCATAATCCATCCTTGGTCTATTTTTAACGAGTGTTACTTTTGTTGGGTGCTTCTCGTGCCACTGACCTAACGAACCATTTTAAATTTCTATCGATTCCTTGTTTCTTCTCAAGTGCATCAGAGCGAGGTGTTTTAAAACCTAAGAAGCTGAAACCAAAAATATCGATTGTTTTGTGAATTTAAGATACTGATTAATGTTGATCGGAATATTTCAGGCCTTTCTTATCAACACGACTGAAGATCAGAGAACTTGATGTGAAATATTAGTCGCAAATTTTCTAAAATAACGTACCTATATCGTGTATTACCGATACCACGGGCACATGCTTTCCCTTTATACTCAATGGCGAAATTCATGATTGTCGTCGCCTAGTTCCCGTTGCGCATTGTGAACCCACACCTCTATGTAGCATCAGGGTAGCGCGTGCTTCTATTTACTGCGGCAGACATACATCCGTATATTGTGTTGTGCAGGCGTAGGTAGACGAGACGTATACTAACAGGAGCGGTTCAGTGTTTATTTGCGTCGGGATTTGGGCCAAGTGCATTCGGTCGACGATTTTAAGCCGATGTCGTTCGTGTCGATGTATCGCATAGGACACACTTGCTAACAGCTGACTGCTGACATCAGTCATTTGTATCGGTCGGATATATAAGTTCGCTGGTATAATAGCTGAGCGTGTCAAAATCATTGATCTTTACTCTACATTTGATATTGTTGTATCTGCTGTCTCTTCATTCACTCTTCATTAATTAATCTTGTTCAGCAGTATCCTACCAACTGACTAATAGCCTTTCCCAATATTCAATCTATCTCTTATTTTAATCTATTGACAAATTTCATAAACATAAAATCCAACAATTTGCTATCTGAAGATGGCCCACCATCCTCCTATCGACAGATAGCAAGCACAGGTTGGATTGGCTACCGACAGTAAGTTTATTGAGACGGTAAATTGGAAGAAAGGTAGGTGTTCATGTCGTCAGTACCATAAAGACAGACCTCACAGACGAGTCCTTAAAGAAATAAAAACGGACCGGGGAGAGCCAAAAAACACAATTATTTCAAAATAATAACAAAGTTGACATAAAATAAATGCTTCTGCCACTTTGACATTTGCTTTTATCATTTCTTTTAACAATAGATCCAGAATGTTTACCTTGGGCTAAAGCAGTGCTTAATTAATATACTGTATGTACGAACCTCCAAACTTTTTGGTTTTTTAACACTCGGGCAAGCCCAGTAATGACGCCCCGTATTAAATGAGAACCAAACACCATTATTCTTGACGACACCACCATAATAACATGGGAAATTGGTAATGGATAATTTGTTACTTAGAACTCAAACTTCCACGAGACAAACGGATTCTGCGCAGACGGACGTTAAGTACCAGACAGTTAATAACGTACAGCTTAATAACGTACTTAAATGTACGTCTTCAGCTGCCTTAAAACTCTGGCTCTACATTTAAGAGTTTTATGTTATTTATTGATTTTATATATTTATTTTTCTATATTATTTTTAAAATATTCAGAGAAGAAGTGGGACAGTAAGTTATACAAACGGATTAAATAAGAGTTCATTGATCGAAGCACTTTTTCGCCGTCGCGTCGTCTTTACCTTCATAACTTTTTTTCCCTGTAACACAATCCAAGTATAGGTATTTTTGGTTTACAAAAGGTGGAGTAGAAACGATATAATGCTGCTTAGTTATGGATGCCTAATAAAAACCACGTTTATGACCTCATTAGGCGCGAGCCACTATCTTGTAGTAAAGGTGCCAATTTTTTTTTATGAAGTCTCAATATTCTGTAAGTCTTATAGGTAAAAAGTTACAAGCGGCAGAATACAAAGTATTTTTAACAAATCCTTGAACTCTATATACCTAGGTACTTAGTGTCACGCTGCGCGGGTTCTCATACATAACAAACTACAACTTAGAAATTGTCATCATTAACCTACCTGGACCATCGAAACGGATTAAAAAGTATTATCTGAAACGAGCTAAAGCAGCAAAGCACTGCCTTCTTTTTCCGGGAGCTTGTATACATTTTTCAATCGAAAATGAAACTATATGGAAGATTTCTGAACATATTTGTTTGTAACTTTTAACTTTTTTGATAATGTCATTAATGTCTTACGTACAGACATTAATGACATTATTAAAAAAAAAGGAATTTTGTATTATTTTTACATCTCGAAGACATTTATTGCATAGTTAGCTGTTGAGGCATTATTTTAGAAAAGGAGAACCTGTTTAGTATAAGCTTCTTCCCATTACCCCTAGATAATCCTCATTTCCCAACTGATAAAACGAACTTATTAGCTACAGTAGTTTAACAGTCTAGTACCCAGTTCAATCACGTAGAAACTACTGGCATTATGTTGCGTTGCTCAGACATACAGAGGAGAATTAGTTGCGGCCCAGCACGTCCCGACAGCTTCCAACAATAATAATTAATTGACTCGTCCGTTCGTTATCGTGCTTTTATATTGACGTTCCCGAGCGAGCAGCAGAGCGAGCGAGGCGCGTTCGGAATGAAATTTCCATAAAAACTTTTGTACTCCGGCGGACGTTGCGAGCGCACGTTAAAATCGTCGGCTGGCAATAAAACAGCGGCCGGGTGCGGCGAGGCGCGACGAGCTAGCCGCGGGTGCGAGAGGGACGGCGAGAGAGATAATGGACTCTGTACGGAATGAAGAACGCGTTCTGGTGCCGAGCGAGCGAGCCGGAGCACAGCAAAAACATCGCCGCGGTTATCGCGCGCCCCCGCTGCCCCGCTCCGCCCCCCGCGGCCCGCTGCGCTGGGACCGGACTCGTCTGATCGACGCCGGCCCGAGCCTCGCAGCCGAGCCGAGCTAACCTCGACAGAGGCGGCGTGGGGTCGCACATCGACTCGCCCCGTGCAGCTCCTTCGCTTCTACAACGCGCTCCGTTCTCTGCAATATTACTTCGCTTTATCGTTGAAACGCTTTAGAGTTTAGGTACGCTCGCTTTGGACTGTTTCCTCTCGTTGACTACAATGTCGACTGCGCTTTAACTAACTAGTTTTAACCTTAATTACTGTTGTATTGGAAGAGAAAATCGTATTCAATCAACGATTTGTCAGAGTTGGACCGAACATTCAACCAACTTTAAAACAACGGTACGTAGACAAAATTCTAGCACGTATAAATCTTTAGCGTTCATATTTGTTTGATAGAGTCGCATAAATCGGGACGCTCAACCTACTACATACCAGTCGCGTTGCATTCTTTGTTTTTATTTTGGTCGGATGGTTATAACCATCCGACAACACTTATAGTGTTGTGGAGGCATTGTTTGCGGGATTCCGCACGTTGTTTTATTGTGCGATTACCGCTAGTGCCTGTGCTCTATTGACACGGACCTGCTATTGTGGGTTCTTAACTGGCGAGGTTGCAGTGTCAAGGCAACTTCCTTCTGCTTACAACTTGATTATGATATGATTTGCGTATGTTTGTTATCCTTTTCTGTTGTCCGTTAATCTCAATAGTTTTTCATTGAGCAACATTATAAAAATATCCTTTAATATCCTTTAATGAAAATTGGTTTATTTGTTTCATGTGACTAAAATTAAGTTTTATCTTGAGGATAATGTCAGTCAGTGTTGGTAGGTAGGCATTTCGAGTAGGATTCTAGCGGTTATTCACTTCAAGTGGGAAGTCGACGGAATAATCTTGGTTGATATCTTCTATCGCGTTACGTGTGTCGCTCGCACTGGGTTTGTCCGTTGACTCAGACAAGTAACTTTATGCTGATCACATTGATCATCACAGCATATTGCTCTTATGCATACTGGTTTCGTTATTCACTTTACCGACAGAATAGAATAGATAGACTTTTTTCTGTGTGGAAACTCATAAACGTAGTTATATTTTAATGTCCTGGCACAAAACGTGATTAAGCTCTACACCTAACTAATCTACGATTAATTATGACTTCATTTCTTATGATTATTACTTTATGATCATTTCTCTGAGTACAGTTAGCGTCGATAGTAGCTTGCCACTTTTGTACCTTGTCGCAACAATACAATTGTCAATCATTTATGACGTATTGTATCTCACTGTAGAGCGACACTGTACTAAAATTACTGTACCCGGATTTCTAATTAAATTTAAAAATTGTTTACCAGAAGTTACCAAATATACGCCAATGCCAACGTAACAATAGCTCACATGGTTAAAGAAAAAAAAACTAGAAAGTTTAGTCAATGAAGTACTTACTCTACTTTGAAAGCTATTCAGTACATTTATCAAACTTTTTTGTGACTTGCTTAAATCTATGCAAGTGTGAATGTCTATGCAGATTCATACATTTCTGTAGTGCAGAATTAAGTGACTAAATGTCGAATCGAACGCTCTAGGAACTCCACTTTAAGTAAAATTGATATATAGTTAAATGAATTAAACTGCGCGGTATAATCTGACACATTCAAGTAGGACTTTTTAGGTTTCCGTACCTCAAAAGGAAAAAACGGAACCCTTATAACATCACTTTGTTGTCCGTCTGTCTGTCTGTCTGTCTGTCTTTCTGTCTGCCTGTCAAGACCCTTTTTCTCTGGACGATCGGAATTACCTTGGACCTCGAAAGCCAAAGGAAAGAAAGAAAGAAAGAATGATTAATTTTTTCAACAACAACGGCATTGTACCTAAGTACAGTATCTTAAAATACAGCCAAAAAAATAGACACAGCGTTGATAGTTTGATATATATCCCAGTTATTCATAAACCTATTTAAACTAAACTGCCGTTAAAGTTCGTTTGTCCTTTTTTGTCATATTGACATTACTGTTAGTAGGAAGAAGACAAAACCTATTTTAGCTAATGAAGGCTCGAATAGCCCAATCGCGTGTTAACCCCCGTGTTCTGTTGTTCCAGGATCTGACCGGTCAGAACAGCAATGACTCGGGCGGCAGCGGCGGCGCGGGGCGCGCGTCCACGCCGCACCTGAGGCCGACGCCCAGCCCCACCGGCTCCAGCGGCTCCCGCTCCATGTCACCGGCTGTCGGTTAGTACACCACCGGCACATCACCTCGCTAACACCACCACCACCTTACCTTCATCACCTTACTAACACTACGTCACCATCTCTAAAGTCACTACTCAAATGGACACCCGAAAGGCTGGTTCCCGCGCCATTTTTTTTATTTTCTTGCTTGCCGATAAGTGCGTGTCTTTCAAACTGGTTACGGGTGAGCAACAAAGCAACTATATCATCATTATCACTATTATGAAGTGAGGTATAGAGAATGCATTCGGAGCTCGCCAAGTTTTTTTTTATACGACGAGGAAGGCAAACGAGCAAGTGGGTCATCTGATGGTGATCAACACACTGCCCATAGACACCTGCAAGCCCGGAGGGTTTGCAAATGCGTTGCCAAATTAGAGAGCTAAGATGAAATGCCTATTGTGCCCGTAATTACACCGGCTGTCTTACTCTCCACACCGGAACACAACAGTGCAAGCACAGCTGCTTAGCGGCTGGATTAGCGAGTAAGATGATGGTAGCCACCCGAACGAACCTTGCACAAGATCCTAACACCCGCAATAAGTATGACAATAACATACAAAAGTCGAAACAATATGAGTTTGTTTACAAGTCTGTATTTGCTACCGTTACCGCATTGATCTAACCACCACTCTCTTATAAGAACGCCATCACTGTCAAATACTGTTTTGATAGTTAGAAAAGAGCATCGTGGCGACCATTCGGTCATGGTAGAGTCGAAAAACTTTTACATTGCAAATAGGTACTTGTAAACAATTTAAATGAGATACCGAGTGCATATTTTTGTGAGCTTCTATTTGGTATCCTATAATTTCCAATATCCTTAATCAAATGACATCTTAAACGTAATCCGTACTTTTTAATTCGCAAACGTATTGAAAATAAGCAAAGAGATTCAAATAATTTATTGAATCAGGCGTTACTTTGCGGAGGTCCATATTTATGAACTAAAAAACAATTACTTTGCTCACCCGCGACCACTAATGACAAATAGTTATATCTGTGCGGCAAATGTATGTTTCCATGCAACACCTCCGCCTCCACTGCTACACGAATCAACACATGCCACACAGACCCAACTATCACCACCACCACTATACTAAACGCTGACGCGTTTCGGCACTCTCCACGAGGCCATTTACGAAGCACAACAACAACCGCTTAACATGCCACCACTTCCACTACAAGTAGCGCGGTAGTAGTCGCGGGTGAGCAAAGTAATTGTTTTTTAGTTCATAAAGAGATGCAACTTTCGTATGTATAGAGCGGTCATATTGGCAACAAAATCGTAATCCACGACTTTGCACCGCTTCAGTACTAAGTCATTCTTTGCCACGGACCAACCACCCTCTGGACACCAAATGTCAGGGCGAAAGTTACCGAAACGCATATGCTCATTTGCACCTATAAATCTCTCTAGCCACCAACTCGCGGCTCACTTTCGACCAGATGACAAGGCTATGAACCAATCACGACGCATTCCCCCGGCCCGCTCACTTTCTGTTCTTAATTACTTTCCAAGTAAATTATAGAAGATGCGGTGTCCAGTCCACAGGGTGGTTGGTCAATGTTCTTTTCGGTGTATTTTTGCTATTCGAAGGTAGGCGGCGACACTGACATTGATTGAGATTAATTTAAATATTTTATATGAGCAAATTCGTAATGACCGCTCTATACGTAGTAATGTTGAATCTCTTTGAAAATAAGTGAACAATGTAGCTCTGTTCAATGATTTCTCGATTGCCCATTTTTGTATGCTTTCATTGCAATATAATAGTGAAACAGATTTGTTAGGGTAAATGTATGGTTTTCCTTAAACTCTCGCAGTCAATGAATACGGATTTGGCTACAAATTTATTATAGCAGGAAAAAAGTATTATTCGCTACCTTACCCACTTCTCTTGCGTTATTTATGTCGCGGCCAAGATGAAAATAAAAAAAAAAAGGTAATCTTATGGCTACTAGTTATGTATCCCTTAAATACAAATTCTGGTTAAGGCAAATATAAACGCTATAATAATGTATAAAACACATTAAGCGGATTCCTCAAGGCACCGCAACCCCCTTAGAGTGATTTCTTAATGAATTACTTTACGTCCCGTGAGCGTGCTCGACTTGAACCTTAATGTATGGTGATAAGGGTCAAAATTTTGTTTGTATAGAGATTATGAGATTATTTATTTGGCCAAAGTCGTGTTGATCAGATTCGTTGTGCATGCTTGCTTCGTCACCAGTAGACACGGGCTTTCCCGACATTGACCCACATAGAGCGGGCTCCCACAGAACGCCGTATTTTGCCCCTTTTGCGGGCGCGAACCACCCCGCCCGCCCACCTTATGTACGAGCCGGGGTGGTCGCGGTATATAGGGCCTCGTGAAAAACTTACACCCACTGTCGGGGCGAGCACGCAAAACAGGACCTTCCACCCCGGAGCCCCGACGCGTCGGTCTTATGTGCCGGACCGTCGGCACAATTATGCCAAGATCTCTGTAACGCCCTCGACGGGGTTCCCTCCAAGTGTCCTTGACGAGTTCACTCGCCGCCACCGGGGACGCCGTACCTTATGTACTTACCCACTGACACGAATTGCTTAACACATATAGGTACGTCTATCTGATTTCAGAGTATTACTACTACTTCATTCATTCATGATTCTCGTACTATTTTTCCCCGGCTCGATTACACGACTTACCTAAATGGAAGATATAACCGATTAATTCAATTATTATGTATTATTATGCTGCATGGTCTCGGCATCTCGCGATGATTCATCCACGCTTTGCACATGAAATAAGATTAAAACAAAACTGCTGCTCTGTAACACCTTATCGAATGGAAATTAGAAATAAACCAACTTGTGATTGCTTTCAAGTTGGGACAGCATTCACTTGTATGTTTAATTTCACGCTAAATTTTTAAGTAATAAAAAAACGAATAGGTATGTTACAATCTAGACGGATGATTATTTATTTGTATCTATTTTGATTTCCTATAATCTGAATATCTGTTATTCATTAGCTGTTTGATTTCGATGCATAGTAATTGTTTAATACCATTTTGATGTTTCGCTGTCCTATTTCGTTCCAGTTCGTTTTGCTGCAAGGCTAGACTTCAAACTAATATTTAACATAATATACGATCAGCTTTAAAAACATCCACCGAATTCTTGTTTTGTTAACATGGGCTATTACTGAGCGTGGCTTTCTCAAAACATCGAATTGTAGACCGGGCGAGCGAGCGGCAACTGTGCCGCCGCGCTCGAATACCGGTTATATGACCGCAATATACCTTCATTTCAATTCGTAAATGGTATCGAAATGCTCAGCTATTTCTGTTCCAACGCTGGGTTTGTTCAAGAGCATTACTAGGCGCGGTCCGCATGCGCCGCCATGTACGAGTCTCCAACTGTCGGTTTGGTTGCGGGCTGGGGAAGTGGTACAAGTTTACATGACGGTATGACGTCAACCGTTCGGCTCGTCGGGCTTCTTGGCTCTCGACAAACACTCGAATAATGTGAAGTCTCGCATCAGAAATTATAGACCAAGCGCTTGAGGAAATTGGAATCGTAAGGAGTTTAATAGGTACCTACGACTAAAGTCCTGAGAATTTTTAGCAGCCCTTCAATAATTTAAAAGTTTCGTGCATATTTAGTAGTAATTTAAAAATAAAAATAGCCACATCACGACGGTCATCAGAGAAACCGGTTACCTTAGCGGCCTATCTCGTTCGTTATCTCTCCGTTTAGGCATCGACTGGACTGAGAGGCCATTTGTTATCGATTCTTGAAGTATAGTCTATCGACAGCATTGTGCTCGTTTCCAATCCAAGTTCCATCGTTATTTGAACACAATGAAGCCGCAATACCGCAACTCGACGCGTTCGAAGGTGAATTGCGTATTGTTTGACGCCCGCATGCAACGTGACTTTCGTAAAACGACTTTAATTTTCGACCAATAAGGTTTCTTTTGCGCGCTGGTAAAATTCTTAGCGGGATATTACATTTTCGACTATCTGCCCTGTTTTGTTTAGGTCGTTTTTCCAGCGGTCTGTTGGATGTTGAATAGTATACGGGCGCTAAAAGCGTTTCGCAGTCGTCCGTCGTGCGTATCGGCGGTCGAGCGCAGGAATGCCATCAACCAAGATAAGGCTGGCTCTAGGGAGCGGAGCCGAGCGCTGCCGTCCGACGTCTCACGACATTTTAAGACCTATACTTGCACCGCCATGTATGGTCTCTTAGTTCTTTTATATTCCGTTTAACTTGTGTGTGTACCTAACATTATGTCATTTGAAATAGAATGTGAAATTATAAATTAGCTAATGACGTTGGTGTGAGAGAAATAATAGTTAACGAATGTGCAGCACAATTACAATGCACATAAAAAGGAAATCTTGTGTTTTTGATTATATTTTAGGTACCGTCTTAAAATCTCCCGAAAATAGTTCAGAATGCGCAACGACCCTTAGCCGGGCACTATTATAACTGTAATTGTGCCGCCGGTGTATCTGTCATCACATAAATACTCCCATTCGTCCGGCCACGTGCCCGACGTCCTTGGCAAGGCCAACGACCTTCCTAATCTAAATAAAAAAGAGGAGAGTAACGTAAAACGAGCCATCTCGTTTGTTGTTAACGTTCCACGTAAACGAACCGTCGTCGTGAATTTTGAAATCTTTTTTTTTCTGCGGTCGGATGATTCAGTTGATAATTGTATCCGTATCCACAAACGAGACTGGCAGTTGGCGAATTAAATTTGTTGATTCGCTATTGCAACGGTCGGCTTGTTTGCATTTATTCAATAAACGACACCCAAGGCTCACATTTGAGAACCATTTTAATTTAACATGTCTAGCATAATTTCTGCAGGCGTACCCCCAATTCCAGTAACGAGTAAATTGGCTCTTTAAAGGCGTCAAAATGTAATCTATTTCAAAACCCGTTCGAGTAAGGTTTTTGTACTGAAGGAAACTTTTACTCTGCTGTTAACATAAGGATAAGTATTTTGCAGAAATTTAGAGACGGTTTTTGCTCGATCTATCATAATGATTATAAAAACTAACTTAACTATCCAACTGTTATGCATTTTCGGAGAAAACTATGTAATCGTAAAAAAAAAAAAAGTTTTTCCACCTAAACTATGAGCGTTGAGTTTTCGTTTCTTTACTTATGCAACTAAGAACATGCGGTAAAAAAGTGGGACTTGTTGCGGAACTGCGGGCCAAGTCCCGCTCGCTCCCGTTGCCCATCGCCTAATTGTATTCAGATTACCCCGGAAAAGTGATAAATCTCAGTGAGTCAAGGTCGCCGGAGGGATCGACAGCGCATTCACCCCGTTCCGTCTGCCCCCTCTAATGGTGCGGACATTCTTTAACATACCCTAGGCAGACTTATCCGTGATTTACTTATACATATACCCATTTACTTCCGCTTTGTCGACCCTCGCCGTATAATTAGGTGGTTACCCTCGACGCTCACCCCATTCATGATTATTGGTATTAACTTTTCATGTTAAAGTATTTGCATTCATAGTGATGACAGTGAGAGTATGAATGAGTTTTTTAAACCGGGTTTTACTCAAAACATTGCAATTAGTTAATAGTCTGTCGTCATCTGTTTCATCTCGTCTAAGCATCCAAAAACAACGTCGTCAGACATTAGCGTCATTCGGCGCGCAATGTTCATCTAGGACAGCACAACACTCGCTCTAATAGATTAGATAGAACACAAATAAGATTTAGCGACAATTGCGAGCCGTGTTGATAACGTTACCTCGCCGGCAGTCAGCTCAGCCGGCGCCGGCGTCGGTGGTGATCAGCTAAATGGGTCGGCAAATACGGCCGTCGTCGTGACGCCATCATTTGTCTCAACTAGGCCGCTCTTGTTAACGCTATTGTCTATGCTCTGTTTGCACTGCCAGGGTAACTTGCTCGCAGACCTGTTCTGATCCAATCGGACAACTAACAGCTACAGTGATTTATTTAACTAAACCCATTTATACAAGTTACCTGATAGCAATCTATCTTCATTGATTATGCGTTTGTTATATTGCTGGGTACTTAGGATTGCTGTGTGCGGTGCGGTGCTTATTCTGGGGTGTGATCTTATGCTTGGAATGTGCGGTGGTCTGTGGGAAGTTGTGTGCGGTGATCGTTACGTGGCTCGCCGCGCATAGCTCGCAAACCTCTCTTGCATGCGCTCCAAACGTTCGAACGGTACTTACTGCATACGTGCACGATACTTAAGACTTTAGTTCAGCGCCGAGGGATTTTCTAAAACTACGCTTATTGAAAACTACATAATTAAAATAAAATACTTACAGTACTGATGGCATAGATGTCCCATCCAGACAACCATTTAGATAACAGATAAGTTTACGAAAGGTTCAGTTCAATGTGTTATCCAAATCGGTATATTATTTGCGAAATACAAACAAAGGAAAACCATTGTGACGCTCGTCAACAAAGCCCAATTTCGCGACGCTAAGTTACTTCTGTTTGATTAAGAATTAACATCTGTTACGAAAGTATTGCGCCAAAATAGGAAACAGTTATTATTAGATGTGTAAATAGGTACATTATGTAACACGTAGTTAGCCTTATAATGTTCTGTATAATTAAAAATTCTAAAGGGCGGGAAACCGGTTTCATGATTCGCGTAATTGACTATTGATGCTGACTATTATTTATCAACCTGACCTTAATAGTGGTCATAAATTAAATCACTATTTAAAGCCTTTAGCTTTTTGACGAAGTTAACTAAGTAACTTAGTTTGTTTAAAAAAAAAAAAGTTAGAATTTTAATAATTGATAGTCAAATTAGACTATTTTTGAGTCAGTCTCAATGTTCATACCGGCAAGTAGTCAGCCTGCACTGAATACATTCGTGAGCGTGGTCTTTGATCATCCTCACATCTTTTTCATTGTAATATGATTATGCTTCTTTAATTTTACTTATGGTGTTAAAGATGTTTTATTCTGGAAACTCCTCTCGACCCAAGTCGTGTCGTGTGGTCAAAACGTCTTTCATCTCGCTCCAATTACATAGCCTACTGTATAGTAGAGCGGGACAACAGAATGGAGTCAGAGCCCAGATGGGAAAGTAAAGACCTCGGCAATAAGCCGGCTGCGGTGACGGGGGCTGCCCTTGGCAGAGCTGGTTTTGTGTCGATTCCAATTACAGGACTGCAACTCAACTGTAACGAGATTGCCCACTTTTAAAACTTTCGATGCTTGTACGCATTATCACTGGAAAAAACCACCGCGGCCGTGGTCGCGGGATAACGGGACTGTTGCAGCGCGGTTGTAATGTTGAGGCTTTCAAAATTGTAGCGGTTCTAAAATCCTGATCTTGAACGTCGACTTGCTACCATAAATTTGACGAGCAGTGGATGACTTTGAATAAGGGTTTTAGGAAAGCTCTATAATTTTTTAGATGGTACGTTTTGTAAAATTACCAAAATGCATTTCCATGTGGTATTATAATTTCAGAAAAAACTAATATTACAACCAGAATATTCCCCTACACACGTTCGACACGAACTCGCACGCCGCTCCGCCGTTTCCCAACACGCCGTATTCAATGCAACCCAGTGAACTACGGACCGCGGCTATAACTCTCTGTCTAACTGTTGACTTTGTGCAACATTGAAATCATTGACATTCAGCCGGGCTAGAATTACTCGTGGCTCGTTCAAGATTTACGGCAGCATTAATAAATTCTAATCCAGCTCAAGTTTATACTTAGCTACACATAACCACATTTATGATTTATATTAATAATAACTGCCGAGAAGTTACGTCTGGCGTTGCTGAGTGTTTTTGACTGTTTACGAAGTTCTTGAATTATACATGTAAGGAAGATTCAGAAACTAAATTGTAGCTAGTTATGCCTATGAGGAAAGTTTGTGCTTAACTTTGTACCTAATACAACTTTCGAACTTACTCTCGAAGCCAAGTAAGTACTTAAGGCTTTGTTAGGTAGGTCAACGTCTTCTTAGGGTTATCAGCATTAGTGAGAGTGCTCTTCAACGGCCTGCTATATTTAAGGTCGAGTTGCCGGAATCTCATTAAGTACTAGTCGGTGATTATAGGTCGGGTTTGTAAACTAATGCACAGCGCCACATGGGTGGGCGCGTATGGCACTTGCGTTATCTATGATTAAGTGGCGCCTGCTCGTCTGACGGCCGTCTGATCGCGCCCCTCATTCGATAATGGCCCACTGCTGATGAGATTAAATTGACACAACACGTGCTTCTTTTTACGCTCCTGCAAAGGCAATTGAACAGTTCTAATTACATTATGTACCTACTTTCTCCTGTTTTTTTGGCTGTTCAATCTATATGCTCTGCTCTCGTTCCAATCATGTTTTTTTCACCGCTGCTTTTTTATTACCCCGATGAACACGCGCAAAGGTCTTGTAGGTGATTGACTGAGATGCAAAAGCTGTCTCACGATTATGATAAAAGTCACGACTGCAACAAGAACGTGAAGAACTTGACAGCGGTTAGTAGACAGCGACAGAGGTTAGTGTAACCCTCACGTAACACTATCACGACCTCGTAATGTCAATTCGACCCACATAAAAGTTGCAATACCACTTTCGTCGTCGCAAATCACTGCCGCCCCGTATCTCTGCCTCGGTCAATGCGTTGCGTGCATGTCGTATGCACTTATACGGATGCAATAAAGTGCAGCGAGAATTCGCAGGCTAGCGGTGCATGCCGCTCACGTGCCGACGGAAAACGAAAGTGAATCGGGTGCGTCTCTCCGCCCTCGATTGATGCGCCTGGCTTAGGCGAGCCCTCGTTAACCGTATTATTCAAATACCGCCGAGCCCCGAGCCGACGATCGATCACACCCGATGCTCGAAAACGTATGCAGCTTGCACTCTCGATACAACTTAATAACACTAACACCTATTAAGTTTGCATCTGTCGGCGTATCGTTGTGGCGTCACTTCCCAGTAATTGACGCGGTTTAATTCGACACCGGTAGCAGTTAGTTGCTGCAAGCCCCTTATCATTGTGACGTAATATTCGCTAATGAATGAAAACGAGAAATATCGATAGCCGCATTCCTGCTTTGTGTTTAGTTAATGAAGTGGTGAAATGCAATACCTACTAGTCCGTTAATTAGAAACGATAATACATACAATGCTAATGCTTTGTTTACACAGACCAGTGCTTTTTAAGTTGGTTGTATAAATTGTGTCAAATTACAATGCACGTAGCAATATAGTGTAAGCGTGTCTTTAACTACGTTATTAAGTAATGCATTGTTGTAACTGTTGCAGGCACGCAGAACGTACCGATGCCGCCGCGGCCGTCGTCGTCCCTGTCGGACGGCAGCGGGCCGACGCCGCGCGCGGGCGCCGCGCCCGGCCCCGCGCCCCCCGCCCCGCCGCCCGGCGCCCTGGTCGCGCAGCCCTACGGCCACCACCAGTACAAGCCCTACCCGCCGCAGCCCTACGGGTACCCGCCGCGGAACCACCACCCGTACGGCTACGGGTATCGGCCGCAGCCGCCGCACCCTTCGCATCCGCCGCCGCATCCCTCGCAGCATTATCCGCAACTTAAAGTAAGATTCGGCTTGTAATAACTAATGAGCTCTCTCTGTACAAATATTGGCTATGTATAACTCGGTCCTAGACCTTACATAATAGTATTGATAGGTATTGATTTGCCTAGAAAATGCAACTAGTCAATTCAAAGATCGGGTTCAAATTTGTAGATTAACCATTGTCAGAACTGTTCTTGTATATAAAACTCATCACGACTCCAATTTTGATTTCAAAGTTTTCAAACAATGCGATGACAAAATCACCATGACGTGGTTGCTAGTTTTTATCGCGTGGTTAACAGCATCCGCAGATTTAACATGCAATGACGCCACTATCATGATTTGGATTTAATGCCTACCCAACATGATCGTTTTAACGTGCGTGACGCTATTATCATTATCACTCAAAAAATGATGATGCCCTAGGAACGATTTGACAAGAGACAAGTTTATCGTCACGTCTCCAAACTTTTGTTTAAACAAAATCGGGATTTTTTGTCTTCGAGCTAATGAAGCACCTTGTTCAAGTCTCGTGAATATTATGTCTGCGTTTTTTCTTTGCAACCTTCGACTTGTCGGATTTTCGTATGAGAGTCCCACAAGTGTAGACACCATAATGTATTGCTAATTACACTTTAATTTCACGCATTGTTAACTTTTAGTTGTACAGGGAAAATATCCTGTGATTCTAGGGACCCGACTTTGTTTTTTTTTTTTTTGTTTTTAGGCACCGTGCCGCGTCTCGTGTTGCATTTAGTTTGTTTATGGGTCACATATAATTTTCCCATGTGACGTGACCATGGGACAAAACAATCAAGTTGCCTATAAGCTTCAAGTGCATGCCGGCCGCCTGTGTAACAGTGTTCCGTTTCCAGCCGCGGCACATGGGCCCGCCGGGCGCGGCGGGCATGGAGGGCGCGATGCCGCCGCCCACGGCGCCGGGAGACGCGCACGACAACGGGCCCGCGCCGCCCGCCACCGCGCTCGTCACCACCGGGCCCGACGGCGCGCCGCTCGACGAGGGCTCCCAGCAGAGCACGCTCAGCAACGCCTCCGCAGGTAACACCAACGGGACTTGCTGCACTGCCTCAACGATCTGAACTCGACCTTTGCCTCCCGACAACTAAGAGCGCCCCTCTTCAGCATTGAGCCGTGTCCTGCCGTTACGACTTTTGAAGTCCAATGTCTTTCTCAACCTGGTGTAGACGCCGCCCTTTGTACTCTCGCTTCATATGCTCGATCCTCCCCTATTCTCACAACGTGTCCATGGTAGCGCGACCTTGCTGCCTTGGAAGTCTCCGATTATTTTCGGCTCTGCGACTAGGCAGACACCACGAGACGGTATTGTCAAACTCATGGATGAACTAGAGTCTTGATTTCACTGATGGTGGCTCCACGACTCTCCAATTACTTTATAAATTATGCTTACAAACAAAACACAGCATGCTTGGTAATATCTTCATCGTCGTTAACGCACTCTAGCTAGTTGTGAGCTAATTTACCCCTGTAAAACGTAGTCATAATACAAACGTGTTCCCGTTTCCAGCGTCCGGCGAGGAGCCGTGCAGCACGGGCAAGGGCCGCAAGGACTTCGGGCCGGGCAGCGCGGCGCCGTCGCCGTCGCCGGGCGCCGGCAGCCACTCGTCGGCGCACGACGACTATGACGCCTCGCCCTCGGCGTGGCCGCGCCCGCCCTCTAGTCCCGTGAGTGTCGCCGCCCACCGCACTAGACCCTGGGAATGCTGGATGAAACTGCCATAGAGCGCTTTCACATCAGACGGTAGCGCTGATCCGAATACTCGTCACTAGATTTGCGCGATGCACTTGCAGTCCAGCTGTCCTTTTAGAAAGCGACTCCCGTATCCGACTTATAGGCCTAATGTGAAAACGCTCTTTATTTTTTACACGATGAAGTGTGATGAGATATTTGGTGACATCTGGGGGTTCATGAAACTGTAGAGATATATGTGAGCACTGTGTGATACCGCTTCGTCAGGATATTAGCAGATTTGTCATAATTTCATACAATGCATGCACGGTCACGCGAGAATTCGACGTCACAAATCCTAAAGCATTTGTATGGTAATCGAGTGACAACTCTTAACATGCATAATTTTTTTCGTGGTATCTGTCCAAAGCGCCATGTTTGTCACAAATTTATTCTGTGCGTCAATTGTTTTTGTAAATTAGGCAGATTGTGCCGTTTTGGGATTTATGTTCTGTGTTTCAAAATTACTATTCCGCAGCAGTACATCTATTATCACTTATCAGTCCTAATAAGCTTAGAATTAAAGCCTGCATTGGCTTGCAATAATTAAAACTTAAATTTAATGAGACTTGGACCGTGTGCAAAATATTCCAATCTATCGTATATTTCAGGTGTTTAACAGTCACATACAGCCGGAGTCCTACAGATCAAAGGTTTATATCAAGTCAAAGATCATTAAGCATGAGTAGTACTCCAGTTATAGCACTTGTAGCTAGCTTGTAATAGCAACTGCATGGTAGACTCGACATCTTTCCGAAGCGACCGCGAGCGTTCTTTTTCAGCGCTTATCTATATCACCTTGAGCATTTCAACTAACTCAGAAGTTTCTCTCATACTGAATATGCATGATTATGCATTTTAAGTGGCTATTCTCGTCGTATGTCATGTGTCATGTGAATATATGTAGTTTCTGCTTTCTGCTGTTCCTTTTCTTTCTGGTGGTGGCATTTTGGTTTTAGATTTAGGAAAATTTTACTGCCACTTTAATTGGTTTATCATCAGACTAATTGAAAACCGAGAAAACGGGGTAATTTTAATTGAGTATTTCCTGACTATGGATTCTGATACTGAAAAACAATATTAGTATTTAAGTAAGAGCTGTGTAGCTAGGTGGTCCGTATTGTAATGCATCTGCCTTGTTTTTTTTATGGATTGATTTGCTGGACTTGTGACTAAGTAATCAGTCTTTAGATGATTTTGCAATTTTTTTTCTTCATGTTTGGTTGACTAAAGTAATTTGTTGTTCACTTATTTATTAGTATTGTGATACTCGACGAAGAAAATCTATTTGTCCTAACATTACAACAAATAGTTAGTTTGTATTAATGTAAAGAGTTACTCAGTTTTTCTTTTACCTTTTCTAGTGTTATAAGGTTGATCAACTTCTGCTTGAATATACGCCGGAAAAGGACGTAATTTATATTTTCCGCTTATAACCAGACCTATATGTCGTGTTATTATCGCACGCGTGATTCAACCTGGTAACACCGGACTCCGTCAAAACAACGCAAAAGAAACCGCGGCTGTCGTAAACCGACCGCACGGTACTCTCCTCAATGTTTTGGTTGAAATGATGTGATGATACTCGTTCAGTGAAATAAGCTAAAATTACAAGTTTTGCATTAACTTTGTCTACAAAGTTACGCTGCTATGTTATCAGCATATTAGAAGGTACTTAAGTGCGTTAAAGATTCATTCACGGTTAACCTCAGATAAACTTTTTCATTTTATATTAAAGTCGCGACTATAGTTTTTTAGATGACTTCCTTCCTACCTTCACAATAACATCGGTATTTAATTATACATAGATTAGAGGTAGATTAATAAAAACAAATAAGATTCCTATAATACCTGCTCAAGATGTTTAATTCCCATGTTCCTGTTATTCCAAAATTGCGCACAGGATAGTCCGAAAAGCTGAATCCCGAAGTGCTGAAGAATATTTTTTCACTAAACATTGTGCGTAACCTATATGTTTTTAACCCCGGACGAAAAAGAAGGGTGCTATTTGGTTATCGATAGACGTGAATGATACTTGAGTTTTCCGCACGTAAAATGCACATTATAAACGATTGAAAGACAAATTAGTGGATTGACATAGCCAGTTATTTTACTCACTTTCTTGATGAAAAATAAATAACCGAAAAAACACTTTCCTTTGATTTTATAAGCCTGGATTTTGCCTTTCAATCGATTATTTCTAATAGGTAGTGTAAATTCTATCAGTGATTTCTCACTGTATAAAGGCACGCCCTATACGGAGAATTACACGAATCTAATTTCTGATTAAATTGTTCAACAACTAATAAATATTTAGTCCTTGACGAAGTATTATTGTATGCAATAATGTTGAGTAACAATTATCCATACTCTTAACATAGTAATTCAAGCATCGGCATCTTCCTTCTACCCCTTACATTGAATGCATTTCGTTCATGTTTGTTCTAATTTAATTATGATTAAAGAAAAGTGCAAAAAGTTCCCAAACTGTACAAAAGTCGCTAGGCACTAACATGCTTTTTCTTCTGAATACCGTCAAAGACTAATGATGTTTTCTCGAGCGGTTTACAAGGCCCCGATTCTCCGCATCAACAAGATCTCTCCCTGTAAAATTGAAGATTGATCTCGGTGATATCGGGAATCGGAACCGATCCGCTAGGACCTCTAGTGTCGAGTGAGGTCTATCTGTCAATCTCCACCAATCATAGGCCAGTAGTTTGTCTCTTATTGTTGGAGAATGGCAGATAGACTAGCGATCCCAGCGGATTTTTGTCCGCGAAAGCTCTCATTTGGGCTCGAGTTGTCGCTTGTGGTATCGGGTGTATGATGAGATGTCCCTGCGCCAGAAGTCGGACTCGCTGGGCAAGCTGTACGAGATGGACGACGCGCCGGAGCGGCGCGGCTGGGTGGAGCGGCTGCTGGCGTTCATGGAGGACCGGCGCACGCCCATCGCCGCGTGCCCCACCATCTCCAAGCAGCCGCTCGACCTCTACCGGCTGTACCTGCTCGTGCGCGACCGCGGGGGCTTCGTCGAGGTACGTACTGTGGAGTGCGCACTGCTGCACAAGGACTCTACCTACCCCATCGATATATAAAACATAGCTTTCGCCCGCGGCATCACTCCCGTAGCAGAACTCTCTGTCTCATGGGAATTTCGAAAAATCCCGCCTTATCCCGGGCGTACATTGTAAAAGGAATCTCTATGCCAAATTTTAGCTTTCTAGGTCCAGGGGTTTGGCCTGTGCGTTGATACACAGTCACGCACGTGTTTGTTTTATATGTCTAGATTAAAGATAGGCCACCCACCTGTTCAGCACTGACAAAATGCGGCCCTTACTCATTAGCTGTCATTAGACTGACATAATGTCAAATATCAAGGGATACTAAGTCACCTAATCACCTATAATTGCTTGTCTGCGCGCAGTGAAGCGGTTTCGCATCTGTCTATTTTTGTACATCAATGCTCCTGCAATGGGTAAAGTACCTGCTATACATACATAGAAATACGGGGCTAATCAACAAAGCCAGATATCCATAATAAAGGTTAAATTATAACGATTTTTAAACGGGGTCGGGTTTTAGTTTACACCCATTACTGTTACTAGACGTCCATGAGTGCGGCAGTATGAAAATTTTTTGTACGATTACTTTTCTTATAGTTAAATAAACGAATCACTCACGTACGTACGTCACCGTAGTTTCATGTTAAAATTACCTTTATTATCTAATTTGCAACATACTAGTTTAGAATGTAGTGTTGCGGCGAACTGGTGGCGGTTTCTTTGTTGTTTGAATTTATTTTTACTCATCATTTCTCAACACACCACAACCAGCTCCTTATACATACTAGATGCCTAGAAAACCAACATAGGATCTTTTGCGAATAAAATGACTGTACTGAAGTTTATACAAATTTTAACAATACTGAATCTTCGAACCAGTGGTTTAAGTGACCCATTTGTCATAGCCACCTATGGCCAATCCCTGCCATCAAACTTGATTGATTTGTGATGTTAATTAGCAACTCTCGTAAAAGCTTATCTCGTTGGATATCGGTGCCAAGCCATATTTCCAGATTGCGCGGACTTTTAGCACACAATCGGACTTTAGAAGTCGCTGTCATTATTGATAAAAAATTACATAAACAATAATGTTAAATTTTCAATGTCTCTTATACATTTTATTCTCCTTTCTGATTAGGATATTTATCTTACGTTTGGAACATCATTAATTAACTTATGTAACAATTTACTTATTATATGTAATATTAATTACTTTGAAAAATACGAAGGTTGCTAAAATCACACTCTTACTGTTGCGGTTGATAACCTCTTCGTATTCAAGCACTAATGCTTAGGTTATGTAATTGAATTCGCTTTACAGTTGGAAACGTAAACATTTGCACTCAAGAATATCACTTAAACGTTGCCAGTAAAACTTACGATCAGCGCTCGTGATGCAACCAAGTCTAATGGGCTCCGTTCAGAATTTATGTTAGTGCATGTACCGGCTTTATGGAAATAGGCACCATAAACTCGCCGGGGCTTTAACGATAGTTAATAAATTTTTATCATTGGAGCGTTCGCAAAGGCCGAACAATGTTGCACGGCAGACGCGCGCGGGCAGGCGGCGGCGTCGGTCGCGAGCCACGCCGGCGATTAATAGAAAAACTGACGGCATGGTGAGCTCTCCACTCGTTAACATTCCAACTTATCGCCGTTTCCACCCGCCGCTCTAAACCTCCGCACTTTATGTTCGCGTTAACGTCTCCTCGTGTACACGCGATTAATAAAAAGCGACCGCTGCACTTTCGATTTGCCGCTGCACAAACTTTTCTAAACATCTCATCGATCCTCTCCGCCGGCGAAATACCGGCGTGCGGCGCCAATAAAACCGCGGCACGCGTTTTAACGACGGAAAGCAATCGGCTCTCTCCGACTGATCGCGGCATCCGCGTTTCCAGGTGACGAAAAACAAGACTTGGAAGGACATAGCGGGGCTGTTGGGCATCGGCGCGTCGTCGTCGGCCGCCTACACGCTGCGCAAGCACTACACCAAGAACCTGCTCGCCTACGAGTGCCACTTCGACCGCGGCGGCGTCGACCCGCAGCCCATCATCAACCAGGTCGAGGCCTCCACCAAGAAGAAGAGCGGCAAGTCCAACAGCACGCCCAGCACTCGTGAGTTACTCATACATTTTTGCCAGTGTCAGCGAATCTTGTTCTTTTCTTAACAGTGTGCAGTCGTCGGATTGAATTCTGTGTTTGATAAAGCAATAGCAAGCAAGATTGTAGTAATAAATGATAATTATAGAGCTTGATTTATAAGTTTTAACATGATACCGATTACATCCCTATAAGTACTAACTTTGCAATATTTCCCCAGCCGGGTCATCGAACTCTCAAGAATCATTCCCAGGCGCGGGCGCGCCGGCCCCGGGCGCGCCGATGGACGGCTACCCCGCGCAGTACGCCGGCTACCCGCCGCAGCCCAGCCAGGCACAAGGTTCGTCCCCGCACGCCGCACGGCCACCCTCGCACTATGAACTGCATACTTTGTGACAGTAGTGCTAGTTGTACTACTAGATCAAACTGTGATTCAATTTCAACTCTAGTGTCATAGTGGAAGTTTCGAATGTATGAAATTGAGTCACTGTAAAACTAGCCTTGTCACTTACTGCTGTGGTGTATAAAGCGTTAGATTGATAGCGGCACCTTGTGACATGAACGCACTAAATCGTATTTCCTTAAGCTCCATAGAATTAAATCACGAAAAGAGTACATTTAAGCAGCATTGCTAATTTTCTTTGCCGATTTATCGGGGATAGTTTTCGAAGTTAACTTTCAAGGCTGTTTTTAGACGCCTCTTTTCGCGACCCTGGCCTTAGATGAGACCGGACGCTCGAAAGAACACGACTTGAAGCGTGCGGTGCTTGTTTTCTTTATTTATGCAATACTTTATACTAACTCAATTTCTAATAACAACTGATAATCACAGCTAACCAACCATTTGGCTCATGTGATCGCTTCTCACTAACCCTAACCGTATGACTAGTCTTAGAGGAATTCTACTGTTTATTTTATGAACTGCCGTATTTAACACGAGAGCGAGAAACCATTCCAGTTCCAGCAGAAACAAAGATAAGTTATCTTCATCTTGAATCACCTTTGGGATTCGTTATGATGTTTTTTTTTTTTAATTTTGTATATTTTTAACTCATTCATGACATAATCAAGTTCAGATTCGGAACGCTTTTAGGCGGTCAAAAGTGACTGATAATAACGATTGTTCCGCAACGAATGGGTTAATGTTCCGGTAACTTATGTTTGTGATGCGACGGCGCCTCGTGCTAGGGGCATGCGCCGGGTAGTTTTCCTCTGGGGCAGTCTGCACTCGGCTGTGGTGCTACAAGAGACGTGTGGTTGTAGGCGGCGGGCCGGCGGGCGACAACCTCGCCGCCTCCAACCCCTTCGACGAGCCCCCGGGGCCGCGCCGACCCCCAGGTAACCGCCGCGCCGTGCCGCGCACCTGCTGTTGCCAGGACTGCCGACCACTCATACTATCTGAAGAAATGCTTTACTACCCTGACGATTATAATCGTTTGCACATCAGAAAGCGACACTGTTTATGACCACTCACAGGACTATTTGAAGTTGAACTTTACAACATTTGAATAACGGGAGATAATTTGCATATTGCAACTCTGCACGCGATGTTTAGGCGTCTGAATCCAATGATAGCTAGAGTTATTAAGCTTCAACATTCCGTTCCCAGCGCACAGTAAAATATTCACAGAGTTGATCCCAGCGTAAGGGGGGCTCCAATGCTCTATTTCACCTAGACGTTTATCAATACTCTTAACAAGATAAAGCATTTCTTTGGTGAACCGTTTAAAATACATAAAATACATTAAACGGCAGTCGTCATCCTCTCTATATTTCATGCACCGGTAAATGGCGGTTGAATCGTCTGTATGAACACCCGACTTGACAATTTTACACACACCACCTCTCTCACACAGTACCGCCCGGTAACTGACACCCTGCAAGTCAGCAGTCATTCTATACGGGGCTAAGGTTACAATGTTTGTATATACCGCGGTGTTCACAGAACTCACGGTGTACTGAGAAATTTAGATATTGACTGTCGTCAACAATTACTTATGCATTTAACTGATTGATGATTGTGCCATAGACAATTTTAAAAGTACTTAAAAATAAATTAATACAATGAACTTTTAATTCAATTGCACAAGGAATATGATTTAAATTAGAATATTAATTCCGTTTGCTTTTGGCTTGTTATCGTCTGTTTCTTTTGCTAGTTTAATTGTCAATGTTAGTTCTTATCACACATCTCTCGAGCTTTGATACTTCCGCATGGGATGAATAACATTTTAACATCACCTGAGCATGATAGACGACTATTGTTTTGTATGTTATGTTTAAATCCTTCGACGTGATGGTAAAGAGCGCTTGCTTTTGGCTTGCAGGTTACCAGCCAGGTTACGGGTACGAGTATGGGCCTCCGTATCAGGCGACGAGGCCTGTCTATCCTCCTTATGGCCCTGAAGGAGACAGGTAATTTACGGTTTTTTTTTAATTACTTATCTATTTTTAAGGGCGAGTTTTCAAGGTCATAAATAATATACCTATCCTGAAATAATTTGTGTTTGTATAGAGCTATAAGCGTCGCTCTAGTGCCATAGCTATTTCTTTGCATTAGGGTACATTAGGCTACTATGACTGCCATTTTATGAAAGATTATTAACAAAATTTTGACGTTCGAGCCACAAGTGATCAGACTCGCTGCTCTTTTGGCCACTTGGCTTTAAAAAGAGTGGTGCTCGTGTCAAAGTTAATTAACACTTTATCGCCAATTCAAACCATAATTAAGATTTATTGGTATACTAATGACGACATGGTGCAAGGTCCTAACCATCCTTGATGACCAAGATCTCCAATAATTCATAGACATCACTGCTGATTGAGCAGCCCGTAAAAGTGTAAACTTTGATAGCAAAATTGACGTCGGTATAAATGTTAATCAGAGGGTACGGTACCGGCAGCGAGTACCGCTACGGCAGCTACGGCGGGTACCGCGGCGGCGCGCCCGCGCCGGCCGGCACGCCGCCGCCCGCGCAGCCCTACCCCGACTACTACCGGCCGCCGCACCCGCACCCGCCGCACCCCCCGCACCCGCCGCACCCGCCGCAGCAGCCCCCGCAGCCGCCGCACGAGGTAACACACTACACTAAGGTACAACTACATCCAGTTAACGTGCTGACTTGAGGGGGTGACACCCACAGAAATCGGAATAACTAGTATAAAAGTGTCTACGCTTGATTATATTAAAAGAACGCGGGTCGCCTATCCATCCCTACCACGATGCTCTAGTACTACATAGCAATTGAATACTATAACACAGTTACGCTCACTAGCGCGAGGTTGTGAAGCGCAAGAGTGTATTTCTAGAATAATGTTTTAAATGCGCTCGGTCAAAAACAACGACCAGATAGCCTAGTGGTTAGAGACCCTGACTATGAAGCTTGAGGTCCCGGGTTCAAATCCTGGTCGGGGCAGATGTTTGTATGATGAATATGAATGTTTGTTCTCGGGTCTTGGATGTTTAATATGTATATAAGTATGTATTTATCTATATAAGTATGTTTATCCGTTGTCTAGTACCCATAGTACAGGCTTTGCCTAGTTTGGGACTAGGTCAATTGGTGTCAAATTGTCCCATGATATTTATTATTATTATTATTATTAACACACTGACATTACCTACTACCTCGCGATCGTTGCGTACTTGTGGGAGAGAGAAGGCATATAAAACAGATCATTAATAAAAATGATTAAAAACAGCATTTCGAATGAAAATAAATCTTAGTAATAAATACAAACCGTTGAAGAGTTTCCGCAATTAGAAATGCTGAAAACCACAACTTTTGAGCATTTGCTTTCGAGTAGCACTGAGCTCGTGGCGTACGTACGCGTCGCCTGTGTGGCGAGGCGACAAGGACACGCGACTATGCGACTTCTATACGTAATTATTCCAATTCCTGTGGTGAGAGCGCTGTCACATCCGTTTTGCTAAGCAACAGGTATCCACAATATTTATTCCAACGAAACAGTGAAAGCATCGTAGTCGCAGTTATATGAAAGCGTCTGCTGGCGCAGTTCTTTTGTCCCGCTGCTAAAGCGAGTTAACCGCCTGTCCCCATCTTCAACAAATGTAACAAATGCCGACGTTTATTATAATGTAACAAGATTTTATTTTTTCGTCTTTTCTTATTTGACATTACTTAAAAAAAAATAAGGCCTTGATGTGAAAGCGCTGGCTATGAAAATAGTTACCAAGCTCACATAAGTTTGTTTCTAAATTATGCTTAAGCCTTCATAAGTCTTTCTGTTGAAATTGGTGTAAATCCAACTTTTAGATTGAATTGATTCATCGTTCGTTCTTAATTTAGATTTAAATGGAATGTTATTGTAGTAGGTATTATTATCAGCCTGACAATATACGACGTGCATGACTAGCATGACAGGAGTACTGTATGAAATATTGTGCCTAACTGTATCTCTACGCAAGTTGTAAAAGGTTATATTTTTGTAACACACAAGTTTTATAGCATTTGTAAAAATGTTGTACATGAATGTTACTATAATTTGTCCTTCTGTAATTGGGACTATGTCAAGGTAGTTCATGCCTGCCTCTGTGACCTTCTAGTAGAATCTACAATATATGTCTATCCTGTTAGCCGTGGCATGAATTTGAAACCTTTTTGCCTTAGTATTTTGAACCAATGTGATTTGATTAGCATGAGTAATTACAGGGAGATTATTAGACGTTATGTCGTCAAGGACTTAAAAATAGCAAACACAATATAGACCATTAAACAGTCTGAATCAAATATTTTATTTTGTTTGCATATTTTTAAGTATCTTGCCATTTATTTGACCCAATGAATGACCAAAGTATACGCGCCCAAGATCTTTAGAAGATATAGATATGCGTTGTCGCGTGACCAAAATGCCGCCGCTCACGATACACGTGACATGTGTCAATCATAATTTTATTCGGCTCTAAAGACGTTTGCTCTCAAGCCTCAATTTTACTTGAGAGAACGTGCCTTTAAAGTCAATTGTTTGATGTTGGGTCTCATTAGTCTAATTCGCTTTCAAGTTACATTATGTCCGTCCATTTGTGAAATTTGTGAATGATCATTTTGTTATAATTAAAAATACAGTTCGCATCAACATGGAGTTTCGCTTGTCACATGTATCGTTAGCTAATATCATGCTCGTACAATGCGACGCGATGTCAAAAAATTGCTGAGGTTTAGTAGATCGACAGACGGTGTCGTAGAGCGAAAGGTACGCCTCGTCATTTCTGTGGTGGAAAAAGAGGTGACCGATAGGAAAAGTATTTTAAAAAGATAAATGAGCACCTTGGAGTCTGCCTCACACAATTGCTAGAGTGGTACATTGTACGGGCATGATGAGCGACGAGCGTCGAGCTCGCAGCCCGCGGAGAGCAGCAAGTGAGGGTGGTGTGTGTTGGTAGATGTCGGGCGGCGCGGGCGCCGGTAGTCTCATGAGCTCGCAGCTCGCGCGGCAGCTGGTGGCGCCGCTGCCGCCCAGCCAGAGACCCTACGTACGGACCGTTTGTACCACGCACTCGAACACGCTTCCCGACCATTGGCGACCGGGCTCATCTCACCGCACGGACACCCCCCCGCGCCCGCGGACGCGTCTGCTGCGGGGCCGCTCGTAACGCTGTACAGAGCTCGCATCAGACACGTCTGCGCGCCTACGGTATTACCGTCTCGTTTTACAGTGATATGATTGGACGGAAATACTTTATGCGACGACGCGAGGCATAATCTCATCCGTGGTTTTGGCTTCATTTTTTTTATTCGATTATTAATACCACTAGCTAGCTTGACGACAACCTCAAGCCTGTTCACTGTAAAGTTGTTCATCTTTTCGTTTGACTAAATTCGGCTTGCGGTGCTATTAATTGGCTTTCCGGTCTGTCGAAGCATCAGCGGCCAAAACCCGTCCGTGAGCTTTTTCAAAATTTTAACCAAAACGTAATAAAAACATGGAAGTAAAGGTTTAGAGTGTGTGGTGGTGGCTTTTACGATAAACCTTTGGTCACTAAATCATTTTGCATGCATTTACACGGATCATGTTAGCTTAGCTATAATTGTAAGTTTAACGGAGTCGTAGCTTTGTATATTGCGACGCGGCTCGGTCGAATGCCTCCGCGAGCGGTGATCGCGCTTCAATCACATTCGACCGAACCCATTCGTTGACATTTTTTTTTATTTTCTATTAAACGTTCACATTTTGGGATCATGGCCAGAGTAATAACACCTTTTATAGCTTTCTGAAATATTACGGACTAAATTCGATTTAGCTGTCTGATTATGATTGTACAATAAGGCGTTGTCTTTGATGTCTTCAATAATAGACAGTGTAATCTTAGTAATTTTTGTCTCGTTGCGACTGACAGCTGTTTCAAATGTAGTCTGGCTGTTCTGAATATTTTTGAAGTAGGTACCAACCGATGTTCACTAAATACTTTATTTTTGTTACGCATTCTTTCAAAATTATTCAGCTATCGAGAGCGCTTCTTCTCCCGCTCTTCGCGGACTCCCAAATAATTTGAGTATCACCATCCGAC
>OY829523.1:4098428-4180083 GCA_963691665.1 Clepsis dumicolana | reverse complement strand
CCTCTTTCCATCGCGTCGAGAATTAAATAATGTAAAATAAAGAACTGTTATGTGCACATAAGCATAATACACAATTGTGATTTGGAATGCGACAGCCCTAGTTCATTTAGTAAAATCAGCAAATAATTTCGTTTAAAACTTTTGCGCGGGGCTAATTTGTTCCTTTCCAATTTCGAACGTGACGTGCACAGTGCATCAAGTCTTCTACATCTTCAGCTCAGAGGTTAAGCTGTGCAGAGTTTCTACGTTAGTAAAGTTTATTTGCTTTATACATCGATTAAAATGTAAGTATGTATTTCAACGTACCTAACGCTTTACTTTCCTAACGAAATTAAAACATTTGGTTCATATTGTTTGTAGGGTTCCAACAGGCATTAATATTTTTAATTTCCTTTCAGGTCTGATTCCGAGTTTGAACCCATCACTGTTGCAAACAGCGGAACCGTTCGGTCAAAAGTGGGAAGGTCGGCTGAAAAACGAAAAGCTTCAGCTCCAAACAGGTAGCCATTTTATATTTATTTTCATATTTCATGTTTTTTATTTTGTCAGCTGGGTACATATTTACTTAAATATTGTTTGTCTACTTTTTTCATTTAAAAAAGGTATTTTTTTTTCTTTTTTTATCGATGTATATGGTTATTTTAAATGTCGAGTAATAAAAACATATTTTTTATTTCAGATCTGATTCAGAGGAGAGCGTTGCCGCTGCAGATGTCAGTATCCCAAAAATAAAAAAACCTGCTCAAAAAAGAAAGCCGTCAACCCCAAGGTATTTTTCTTGTAATTTGTTTAATGAATTTCGACGAACTAAGTACAACTGTCTTATTCATTGTTTAATGTCTGTTATGTTTCAGATCTGCTGCACCCAAGAAAAAAGAAACTAAAAACCCGTTTGACGTGTTCGGAATATTTCCTGAAGACGTTGCTGTTAACCATAAGCCTGCTGAGACTGATCCGCTTGATTCATCCATTATAAGCCGGGTACCGAACGGGTCAACAAAACGAGCTTGCACCCTCAACGGAGACTTTTTCTTGGAGCTGCGGGTGTACAACACTGCTGATATTCGCGGTGAGTTACGTCAGGAGCGTTGGAAAAAGGCTCTCGTTACTCTAAAGGCGCAAATCGATGATGAAACTGTTGAATGGGAGGCATTGCAAAAATTTATTAAAAAGATAAATGTACTTTTCAAGGACGCTAACGTCAAATTTTATTCTAACGATACTAAGTACTAATTTAGTAGGTACTTTTTTGATTTTAACAGATACTGCAGGTTGTCTCTTTTTATTACTTATTTGAATAAAATTTAAACTGCATCAAATTGTGTATCAAGTAATTTTTAATAAATGTTTTTAATAAATGTTAACGATTTATTATGAAACCATAATTTAAACGCTTTTAACGATATTACTTTAAGGGCGCAAATCGATGATAAAACTGTTGAATGGAGGGCATAGCAAAAATTTGTTAAAAAGATAAATGTACTTTTCAAGGACGCTAACGTCAAATTTATTGTAACGATACTAAGTAAGTACTAATTTAGTACTTTTTATTTTTGCTTTTAACGGATACTGCAGGTTGTCTCTTTTTATTATTTGATTAAAATTGAAACTATCAAATTGTGTATTTAACATATAAAACCAGGATTACAGCTTAAGCAAAGTCGCTACATAAAACATGCCCTTTTGCACTCAGTGTTCAATTACAGTAGAAAGCAGGAAGTGGGTAGGGCACCTTAGAAGTAATAAGCATAGAAAAAATTCGGGTGTAAATTTAAACGATGAGGTTGTTGAAATTTCGTCTGCTTTTAAAGGTCGCATAGCATCTTATAGAATAATGGCAACTGATGAGCTGAAGTCTTGTTTACCTGAATCATTTTTGATTACAGTAAAACCTAAAATGCAAAAAATTTTGGAAAATTCGCTTAAAAAACATGTGTCCCTCAAAGTAAATTTCGAATATTTTGGCGATTTTCTTTTGTTTAAAGATGACAAGCAGGAAATGAAATCTTTTGCAACGAAAAATTTTCCTATACATCAAAATTATCAATTCGAAGAGCTTTTAAACACAATAATTATTAGTATACAGAAAAAAATCGAAGAATTTCAGGAGCGCGATTCTGGTTGGACTTTCTTATCTAATTTGTATTTAGAAGTTAACATAAATAAGTATGAACCATTGAAAGCGTCATCTTACATAGACTTACCTAAGATAATAAAAAATAAAAAAGCTTGCATTAATATTCAAAATCATGATAATTATTGTTTTCTCTGGTGTGTTGTTGCTGCTCTTTACCCATGTCAAAACCATCGCGAGCGTCTATCATCTTATCCTCATTTTAAAGACGTATTAAAACTTGATAATATGTGTTTCCCTGTCACTTTAGCCGATATCATTACGTTTGAGCATCACAATATTGATATCAGTATTAACGTATATTCTTTAAAAAACAACCGAACTCTTGTAGGACCTCTATACAGATCGCAATATAAAAGGAAACATCGAATCAATTTACTTTTAATCGAACGCGGTAATAAGTCGCATTATGTTTTGATTACTAATTTACCGCGTCTTGCTCGCGGTCAGATTACCAAACATCATGCTAAGCTTTATTTCTGCGAAGACTGTCTGATATTTTTTCAAACTGAACACGGTTTCAATAGTCACGTTTGTAGTGGGGTTGCTACGGTACTTCCGGAGAAAGGCACCTATCTCGAATTTAAGCATTTTGAACGAAAACAAGACGTTCCATTTGTCGTGTATGCTGACTTTGAGACAATCCTTAAACCCTATCAGAACTGTGAACCTAACACTGACAGTAGTTTTACTACAAATAAACAAATACATTTACCAGCCGCTTTCGCGTACCATATAATTTGCTCTTATGATGAGCAACTTAATCGTTTTGTTCAATACCGAGGGCCAGATTGTGCTCAGAAATTCGTAGATTATTTATATAGACATATTAAAGACATCCATAACGTTTTAGAAAAAGAAATTCCCATGATATTTACTGTAGAAGATTCTTTAGCTCATGAACGTGCCAAAAATTGTCATATGTGTAAAGGTTTATTGTTTGCAGACAAAGTAAGAGATCACTGTCATCTAACGGGCCGTTATCGCGGTGCCGCGCACCAGTACTGCAATCTGCGCTTTCGCGTTCCTAAATTGGTCCCTGTTTTCTTTCATAACTTAGCAGGTTACGATTGTCATTTGTTTATACAGGAACTTAGTAAATGTTCAGGGCCTGTGAAAGTAATCCCAAAAAATAAAGAAAATTATATTTCGTTCACTAAGTTTTTGTGGATTTCAGATCAAAAGTATGCACAAATTCGATTTGTAGACTCTTTTAAATTTTTAGGAACAAGCTTGGAAAAATTAGCGAATGGTTTACATAAAGATGATTTTATTCACTTGAACAAGTTTTATCCTGAAACTAAAAAAAATAAATTATTAACTCGCAAAGGTATTTATCCTTACGATTATATGTCGAGCTGGGATAAGTTTACAGAGACCGAGCTTCCATCACAGAACTTGTTTTTTAATTCTCTTTCCAACGAACAAATAAGCGATTCAGATTACGCACATGCGCAATCTGTATGGTCCGAATTTAAAATCAAAGATATGGGAGAATATACTGATCTTTACCTAAAAACTGATGTGTTGCTTTTATCAGATATTTTTGAGAACTTTCGGTTCATTTGCAAGTTAAATTATCATTTAGATCCGGCATTCTATTTAACTGCTCCAAGCTTATCGTTTGATGCTATGTTATTAAAAACCGGAGTTAAGCTTGAATTGATATCCGAATTAGAAATAATTCGACTCATACAAAAAGGAATAAGAGGTGTATTTGCATGTGTTCGACCAGATATGCTCAGGCTAATAATAAGTACATGGAAACTTATGACATGAATAAACCAGACTCGTTTTTAGTATATATCGATTGCAATAACTTATATGGTTACAGTATGTGTCAATCGTTGCCCATGTCTAATTTTAGTTTTCTAGATCATCATGAAATTGCCCAACTAGATATTTTGTCTGTCGAAGATGATGCTCCATTTGGATTTATTCTGGAAGTTGACTTGCTATATCCGGAAAATTTACACCATAACCATAACGACTATCCATTTTGCGCACAAAAATTTATTCCTCCAGGAGGAAAAACGACCAAATTGATCCCAAATTTATATAACAAATACGAATACGTCATTCATTACGTCCATCTGAAAACATGTTTACGCAACGGCTTAACTCTTGATAAAATCCATCGCGTTATAAGGTTTCGTCAAAGTCCATTCTTAAAACAGTATATTCATTTAAATACAGAACTGAGAAAAAAAGCTACTACTCCTTTCCAACAAGACCTTTTTAAATTAATGAATAACTCAGTTTTTGGGAAAACTCTTGAAGACAGTGAGCGGCGAGTTGACGTCAAATTAGTAAATAAGTGGCACGACCGTCAAAACAAAACAAAAAAGTTTACTTGTGCTAACAAATTAATTGCCAAACCGAATTTCCATAGTGCAACAGTGTTGTCTGAAAATTTGGTTGTCGTACAAATGAAGCCTGAAAAAGTAATTTTAGATAAACCAATCTACGTAGGATTCTCTGTATTAGAACTTTCTAAAAGTCATATGTACCAATTTCACTACACGGTAATAAAAAAACACTACCAAGATCAAGTTACTCTGTGCTACACTGATACCGACAGTTTTATTTACAAAATCGAAACTGCAGACTTTTACAGCGATTTAAAAAATATTTTTTTAAACTTTTTTGACACAAGCAATTATAACCCTGTAAATGATTTGCAAATACCTTTACGTAACAAGAAGATTCCTGGGTTATTCAAAGATGAGTTAGGAGGAGAACTTATTACCGAGTTTATAGGGTTACGTTCTAAACTATACTGTATCAAAAGTGATAAATCTCTTATCAAAAAGGCTAAAGGAATAAAAAAACCAGCAGTTCAAGAGTTAACATTAAATGATTATCGGGATGTGTTATTCAATGATAAAATAGTTCGGAAAAAACACATATTATTTAAATCGATTAGGCACGAGATCTTCACTCAATCTGTCAATAAAGTTGCTTTATCTAACAAAGACGATAAACGACATATATTATCAGACAAAATTTCAACCAAATCTTGGGGACATGAGTCTATTTTCTAGTACAGTAGTTATCTAAGCGACCTTTCCTCGAGCTGTAATTTTATTTCGTAGGCACCCAATGGGTAATAAAAAATTAGAATGTGTTTAATAAAATAAAATACGTTGAGTACTTACGTTATTGTAAAATTATAATTATGTATGTTGTAGGGTCAGCGTCAAAAGCCGCTCATCACTTTTGTACCTTTTCGCTCTACGACCAGATGAGCGACTTTTGACGCTGACTATACCAAATAAGTAGATTATCATTAAGTACTTTATTTTTTATAATTACACATTGATTTGTAAATTGTATGGTTTGTTCTTTTTTTTTAATAAATAAATATGAAGTGTTATTAACATTTGTTTTCTTTTTTTCTTTCACCCACCTAAGTATATATAGACTGCGAGGATACCGACTGAAAACACATTTTACTTGAGTTGAAATTGAGTTCCTTCTCGCTTCGGAGGTTTCCTGACGATGTTTTCCGTCATCAAAAAGCTCAGGGCTCAGGCTTAATTTTAAATGTAATATTTTGATAATGGTAAGTAAAATCATGTTCTGTTGAACAGGCAAATAATACCTATCCTCGTTTATTGCATTGGGTATCAATTAAAACATGTCCTTACGTGTCTTAAGCAGCGCGGCGGCATGCAGCCCGTGCTAAGGTAATTTGCTGACACGTGAAATATACCTATTCACATTTATTGCATTTGGTACCAATTATAACAAGTCCTTACGTGTCGTTGTAATTTGATCGGCATTAAGCAGCGCGGCGGTATGCACCGCATGCTCCGAAGCGCGTGTTAATTTAATTTGCTGACGCATGAAATTACTGTAATTATAAATAGCGGCTGTTATAGTAAGTTATCATTCTGCACTCTACATTCATAACTGAGTAAAGTCGTTCCAAAGTTTTGAAAATTAAGACGAGCTGATCCATTCCCGATTCGGTAAGTAAAATTGGCATTATTTAATATTTATTCGTATTATTTTGTTGCTATTATTGTTTTGTAAGCGTATGAAAATGCTCATATGTGTTGCCAGATGCGTTTATTTATTTGATTTCTTTTGTTTCAGAATATGGAAGGAACGCAAGACACTCAAATCATGTTTTCGCAATATGCACAGGGTCCATTAGGATTCCGAGAAGATGAAGAAGAAGAAGAAGTCAGTGAATTTGTAAAAAAAATTGCAAGTGCCAAAACGAAAACCAAGTCTAGTAAACCAAAACTAAGGCTAAACAAAGTGGTAAAGAGAAGTGTACGAGGTCACCCGCCGTCGTTCGTTATAAACAATGAAGCAACTAAGGGGAACAGACTTGTCAAAATCCAAATAATTAACATAAGTGACTCCGCGCCGGATCAAAACGACGAAACCGGTGAAAACGTTATGCTCAGTGCGCAGTATGTGGCAAGTGACGGATACGATGAGATAATAGACAGTACAGAAAGTGTAATAAATAAGATATCCAAGAAGTTGTGCGGATATAGTGTTAGTTATTAATGTTTTTACTGTTTTTGTATATAATTTTGAAAATAAATATGGTCAACAATTTTCTTGTTTTATTCCTTTGATTAAGCGATACGTCAACAGGAAAGATTTTTTTTGTAAGTATGTCAATAAAGCAATAATTCAAACGAAAATAAAATTATCATGATTAAATGCACAAGAAAAATCTTTTCAGTAAATATCGCTTAAATAGATTAACACTATTATTAGCCACAGGTATGAATCGTTATCATTTATTTCATATTTTTAAACAAACAAATTCAATTATTTAAAAATGGGTTAATATAAAAAGTCTTCGTTCAAAATAAATGATAACTAATTTTGACTGGGTTAAAAAATAAAAAAATGATTAAACGTAAATATTTATTTTTGAAAATTAGGTATAATTTATTACAATGTTAAATATGCATAATATCGAAATAATATTTTTTAAGACATATAACGTTTTTTAAGGCACAAGCTTTTTTATGATGTAGACAATTATAAGAGCTGTTGTCGATACAATACTTTTTATACATTAATTGAAAATTAGAACAACCTTTCTCTCCCAAGTCTATTACAGTACAATCAGCACATAAATCATTAATCCACTTAATTTTTTCAAAACCTTTTACATATATTTTTTTGCCTTCCAAGAAATTATGAATCATTCTCTTAAATTCTCTGTGGTCGATATACCCCTCACGCCACATAATGCCAAGGTTTCTCTCTATCCATTTCACATGCCTTTTTTCGTTTTCTGATAACGTAGAAAATGAATATGGAGGTTTTATTAAATACGCCTGCGTGTGTTCATAGGTACTGTATGCAAATTCTTTAATAATAAATTCATTTTTAGATGATTTAAACCCCTGAACATCTACGAATAGATGGTCTAGTTTCATGATATCTTCTTTGTTATATTGGTCAACGGCTTATATTCTATAATACTATCATTCAAAATAAGACAATAAGCCGCGGTATTGTCAGGGATATCTGTGTCACACTCTAATTCAATCCGCACATCGACTGAACCCGTTTTTAAGGTTTCATTTTGACGAGAACAGTCGATAACAAACAGAGGTGCTTTATTTATAAAGTCTTGTGGATTCAACAACGGTGCTTGGCTGCGGTTATAATAAGACTGTTGGAATTTAGCGTACTGTTCATATAATATAGCAAATTTTTGAGCCGAGAAACTGACATTCAAGTTTTCATAAGGAAAATAATTTGAATTTAAAAAAACTTTAACGTCACGCAAATTACAATGATCAAAACGCGATATATCTTTATCAGCAACATTTTTCCTGTTTGTTTTTAATCCAATTATAACATATCGAGGTTTTTCAACTTGAGACGAAGTTTTGACGGCCCAAGAATGTTTTGATGTTTTAGGTAAAAGCGGGTATTCGTACAGATCCCAGTTCCTAAATGCTACCTGAATAGCTCGATCTCTTTCCAAATATTTAAGCAAACTTAATCTTTCACGATCAGAAACCTTAATGTGCGGCATGCGCCATACTATTTTAGATATAGTTATGTTACCTATATACTCATTTGTGTTCAGTTTTACGCTATTTAAATTAGTATTGGATCGTAAAAGAATAAGTTCATGCTTACAGTTAATAATAATTTTGTTATAATCCTCTGCGAAGCCAAGAATCTTATTTAAAGGAATTGACACAGAAAATGATCCATGCGTAATTTTTGTGCCATCAACATCCCAGCCCCATAACTTTGACATCGATGATTCAAGTTCATTCATCGACACAAGAGATTTTATTGTTGTTGTGACCCCAGCGTTTTTAATTTTATCTATTTCAATCCCATTCAGCTCATATCGAATATCTTGAAATAAATGAAGTATAGGGTTATTTGTAAAATGAACACTGGACACCTTCGCTTTTGTTTCTCTGTTGAATACTTCTATAGTACCCTCTATGTATAAAGTACTCGCTGATGGTAATACGTATAGATCTTGCTGGTTGATAGGTATACGGATTTCATCATTTAAATTGAAACTTGTTACGTACGGTTTATACGAATGATATTCGAAACTTTCAATCGTGCTATCAAAGCTAAAGGAGTCTGATAAGTTTAGTATACTCATTTTAATAATCCTATGTTTTTTAAAAACTGTTTGTTTTCCTTCGTTAGTTGTCCTTTAGGTCTTCTTTTCTTGATAGCACAATGAGCACTAACGGCTTTGCTGTTTGAGACCGTACATTTATTAAAGTCTATCATTTTTTTCTGAGATGTAAATATATCTGAATCTCTTCGCCACGTAAATTCACTAAATTATCGTTTATATCCAGTATTCTTATTATAAGAGCGTTTAAGCTGTTTTGAGTAACAGGAAAATATATAACATTTTTAGGTGTTTCTATAATCCGGTAACCAGGCGGTACATTTGGCACAAATTCATGAATTATATGACTAGGTTTTCCGTTTATAAATGACCCGCTCACGATGTCACATTCAACTCGTACTATAGTTGTAGACAGAATGGACACGGGAAAAGGGGACTCAGTTAATATATTCGCCTGAACTGTTTCTTCTCCAAAACCAAGTAACTTACCAATCGAATTTGGTTTTTTAAAATAGACGTTTTTGGAACACAATATAGATGTTTTTAGCGTATTATTATTGCATGTCAGTGTAAAGGTGCAACCTTGGAGATGTCTTTTAAGATAATCATCAAGATCTTGAAGTTCATATGACCCTTCAGGAATTTCTACTACTTCGTTATCACCATAATAAAACTTATTATTTCGGTTGTCAATATTAGGTATCGAGTTAAATGTCGACAAGTATAGCAACCCGCATTCATATTCACCATCTAGTTGAAGAGCTGGCGAGTGATTCGTAATCAGGGTAGAGGAGGATCCCGTTATGGACAAAGTGAAAGACATCGTGAGAATGAGAAGCTATTTATTGTTCAGAGATATTTAAACGGTTATTCCAATATTTTTTTAAATATTTTAAACATAAATGTCCGCAATTAACAGTATCGAATTTTTGATAAATATTATAATTGTATGAAATATTATAATTTTTCAAATATTTTATTAATTCTAGCGGCGGTTGAAGATCACCATAACTATTAAAATATTCACAATGATTATTATCTTTGACATAGGCTACCCAGTGAGTCCCTTGGTTTTTAGAACTATCTAAATTTACGATTGCACATTCTACTCTTTTTGGACGGTTTGGCAATTTGTCTCTCATGTAAACACCACGAAAATAAGGAATATCTGTTGAATGTTTTAAAATATCAACATTTGTAAGAGCACGTCTGGGTAGCCTTTTATTTAGTTTTTTAATCGTTTTAAACACAAACCCTTTCCATTTCTATACTGTTTAATGTACAACCCTTTACCTAATGCAATAGATTCCATCATTTTATTATGACGTTCTGATTCGGATAAGCTCTTTTTTGCAGCTTTGTAGTCACCAACAGCTTTAGCGATCCCAGCAGCTCCTCCTGCCAATGACCCTAACGCAGAAAGTCCCGCGAAAATAGGTATTAGTGGCAATATACCTCCAGTTTTAGGAATCGGTATTAATCGAGGAACTCTCATTTTACTCGTATTGTTATTAAGAAATACTTTACTCGCTGCAGCAAAAGCTCGACTGACTGCAGTGCCTTCTTTTTTAGATTTGTTTTTTTTCAATTCGGTACGTATCTTAGAAACAAAATGCTTAAATGATTTTATCCCTGCACCAGCTTTCATTTTAGATTTCATCACTTTGCTAACTATCCAAGACGCAAGTTTTTCTCCTTTTCCAACACCTTTTGACTTCAATCTTTGTTTAGCCATTTTATAGAGTTCAAAATCTGCACGATGTCGGTCTGTTAGGTCAGAATATTTATCGTATGCTATATCGTGTTGCATACACGCGTTGTCCAATTCATTAACTCCTTTATCACCTCTTTGCAATCGCTTATGCAATTTTGTGCCTGGTCCGCAATAATTGTAGCCAGGTAAGTGCAGTTCAAACGGTAAGTGATTAATAATACTGTTTAGAAGTCCTCTTCCTTTCATATCCCAAAAGTTAATGACTTAGCGCGAGAAAGTTTTTAAATATATTTATACAATGGCATTTCTGTCGATCCAGCTGTTTTCGCTATCGTTAAGTCCTAACCACTTAACATACAATTTTTTCCCTCTTTTTTTGATTACCTTTTCGATGAGGTAAACGTCTGGATACTTAGTTTTTTGCAGTTCTTGTTCATAAAATGTACCGAGTATTGAGTTTTTTCGTTGGTCTTCAATATGGTAAGTAACAGGACGAGTGTGATTCACCTTTTTAATAGTAAATAGCTCAGTTGACCAATTAGGCGTATAACCTTTATGAAAGACGCTTTTGTACTTGCTTATACGCACATGATCTCCTACATTAAAAATATTTAATTTAAAACGCCGATTGGATTGTGATTTATCTATGTTTTTCTTTACTTCGGCTTCATTATTAAAATTCACCTCATTTGGGCTAAATTTTGTTGTGCTATGCACAGTTTGATTATAAGATTGAACTATCTCATCGAAAGGTTTTCCAAGCCATTTGTAGTTCCCGATGAAACTGAAATATTTGTAAAGTTTGTTCTTGAGCGTTTTTATTACCCTTTCAACAATAGACGCCTTTTTAACTGAATACGTGGAATAATGATTTATTTTTAAGGATTTCACATAACAATCGAATTGATCATTGTAAAATTCTTTTCCAAAGTCTGTCTGTAAGTTTCTAGGTATTCGTTTGGTCGACTTGATAATTAGTTCAAATGCATTTTTTACTTCTGTTTTAGTTTTAGATTTCGTAGGAATACACCACGTGTACTTTGAAAATGTATCAATAACAACTAAAATGTATTTATATCCCTTATTTACAGTATGTAAATTCTGTAAGTCAATTAAATCTGCTTGCCACAAATCATCAATTCCTTTTAATATAACTGCGCGACGCTTGAAATTTTTTCGGGCCGATCTATGGATTTCATTCACGACTTGTTCTTTTGTCATCTTTGAAATTACTTAAAATATTGTCTATGTCCCTTTTTGTATAAAAGTTTATTTTCAACTGATTTGCAAGCTGATGAATTTGAGAATTTATAGTTTTAAATAAAGAATCTAGATGCTTCTTCTCGTAAGTGTCCTGGACGAGCTGATCGACATATTGCTTATTAGCTGCATCATTGGGTGTCAAAGGATCCGCTACCCCCTTTAATCGCGATGATTGTAGATCGAAATCGCCATCATCAGAACGCAGCAAAGTTTTATTGTTAAGTTCAAAAACTTCACATACACGCAAACGTTTATGAACATGATGACCGAATTTGTCTATGTTCATTTTCACTTCTTATTTTTATGCACTTATGTATCATCAAATTTCCGGCTTCGACTGATGGTAAAAGTAAAATACCAGTTTTATATATCATTGATTAACCAAGCCCGCTTCACGAAGTTCTTCTACAATTGATATTATTTCATTGTCTAATCCTGTGTTACCGGCATCACGGGAAGCAATGAGTAATTTCAATCTTTCAACTAATTCGTTTGGATTATCCCAATAGACATATGAAACATCTCTTTTAACTTTTTTCATTGTTGGTAGTCCTTTGCCGTAAGTACATAAATCTTCGCTTATTGAACGTTGTTTCGATAATTTGAAAAGCGGTTTTATAATGTATAAATATTTCTGACCTTTGTTACTTTTTATTGGTTTATTGGGATCAAAATCTCGTCTATGGACATTCGTTTCTAGTAGCAACATTTTATAATAACGTTTATCGTCTTCAGTTATGATACCTAAATCAGGCAACTTCTTAAATAACAAATCATATAAACCTGGTGTTAAATTGTAAGTACGTCCATTTACTTTGAGTTTTTCGCCACTAACGGAAACTAAACAAGATCCTAACATAAGCTTATCGCGTTCTGTTCGTATGCCAAAAGGAATGTCCAAGTCGGTGTTGTATTGTTTTTGCCATGCAGGGTCTTCGCGAGGAGATGCATATGAACCGGTAGTCTTAAATGAAGTATCATTTGTTGATTCCAAGACATCATTGTTGTCACTTTCACATAACATGTCATCATCACCATCTTGTCTGTTTTCGTCTCTATTTGATACCTCATCATCATTATTTGAAGTCGTTTCGGAAAAATTTCGTACGATTGTTTGATTATTAATACTACTTCTCTTCCCTTCATTAGGACTAAATTTTAATGTTTTTGGCGCCTTTTGCCACTTAAATATGTCTTCATCAAAATCGGTTTCATTAGTGTTATAGTATTTATTGTCGTTACTTTTAACCATTTCATTAAGCGGGTCTGTTATTGGTTTAAAGACTGATTCCAAAATCATATTGTTGTTATTTTTCATATCACGAAGTAGTTTAACCTTCTTTTTGACAGCATCGGCAGACTGAAGTACTTTTTCTTTTAAAGTTTTCTCGGTGTTTATTTTATGATTCATGTCTGATCTCGATGGATTCCCATGATGCAATAAAAGTTTCTTGAAAATGAAACTGGTTAAGTAACACGGTTAATCCAAAACGATAAATGTATCAAATCCCATTCTATAACATCCTGAATTTCTAGCACAGTCCTTGTTTACAACCAAGTAGCTAAAAGGTACGCTCCATATTTTTGCACACATTTCCCGAAACTGTGACCAAGACATATCAGTTCCAACGTGCTCGTCATAAACATGACGTAAATTAACTTCATCTTGTTTAAAAAGGATGATTAAGTTAGCATTGTCCCTTATTAATTGTTTAGGTATTTTACTGTAAGTTTGATTTAAGTAGAAGCTGTCAATATTTTTATGCCTTCCCATTGCAAAGTAATCCCTTATATTATTTTGATTTTCGCATGCAACATCATCAAATATGATAATTGAATTGTTCTCAGCTTCATGCGGGCTTAGTATTTCATCATTTTCGCGATATTTTTGAAATTTAACTGATGGAACCAACATCAATATTTTTTCTAAAAACTGGTACATCGGTTGGAAAAGTGTTTTTGAATATACGTAAATATTTTGAAAGCGTAGTCCTTGTTCATGTAGTAGAAGAGAGACAATTAAATTAGTTTTACCGCAATTAGAAGGACCGCAAATTATACAGCGAATTGTGTCGGGTAAAAGTTCACCGTGACGAAAACTACGATTGTTGCGATCTGAACAAACAACCTCCAACTGCAAGCTCTGAGCTTGTTTTACAAACTTCATATCTGTTCAAGATCAATTCAACCAATGCGCGCGTGTTGCAAGCATGGAATGCTTATTCAAAATGAGCAGAAGAGCAGATGGTTAACGTTAAACCTCGAGTGTGAGCAAATTCTGTTAGGTTGGGTTCCGTTGGGTTTGAGTTGCTGTTGGGCTGATGTATTCGTTGCGTTGATCGAGAGGTGAAACAGAATGCCCAATGCGATTTCAGGTGTAGGTTGAGCGTTATGTTGAACGCAAATGCTGATAGGTTACTGTTAGGTTGGTTACCGTTGGGTTTGGGTTGATTGTAGGTTGTGTGCAATTCATTGTATTATTGGGCTTCTGGATCACCACGAATGAGTGAGGGCGAAATTTTTCGCCCGATCGAATGAATGGTGGTCCAGAATGCCCAATAATATACTACTATCGGGTAATCGCGTTCAATAAGGACGACGATTTACAAAAATGGAAAGATTGACGAACTCAATTTATGAATTAACTCCTGATATTTCTAAAACATCTTGTTTGTGTTACTAAGTAGCTGTGTTCCCTGAACTGGGCGTTTTCAAGTTTAGGGTGAATAGGCATTTGCTAGGCAAGCGTGTTCCATCGTAGACCACATCTTCGCTTACCATCAGGCGTGATTGTGGTCAAACGCAAGCCTATTGTGTGTAAAAAAAGCTATTTCTTCCCACCGTCGTATCTGTGCATAGAATTCAAAACAGCGAAAGAAAATCGAAGTATACACGCTTTAACGAATATTCCGCCTCACCCGCTTGCCCTTTGAACTGCGTCGCACCACACTTTTGGCGAATTTTTAAACTATGCCTTAGTGTCAGAATACAGAATAAACCAGAAGCCGCATTCAGTCATAATCACACGCCGCGGAGTGAGTCCATTTTCTATTGGTTTCGCTACACGTTTATACTTGAAATTTAATCATATTCTGTTTTTTATAAGCCCAAAGGCGTTTTTGTATTTAAAAACGTCACGAGAAGGGATTTTTTGTCATTCGTACAACACGTCACGATACGATGCGTTGGAGACTCGGAGATAACTACTCCAATTTAAGAGTAGTTTTAGTTGCCTCACTTTTAGGCGCGCTCGCGGGTTCTGGTTTGTTCTGTATTCTGAGAACTTAGTTTAGGCAAATGAGATGTTCTAAATGAAGCTCTTACCTTAGTTCCCGACTCCGTATTAATTTAGCGGGGCACCCACTAATGCTGCAAATCCTAAATTATTTGAGTTTCTCACCTAACAACGGTAGAGCGTAATTACTTTATAATAGTTGCTTTATAGAGGGGCTTAAGTAAGGGTTAAGGGACGACTGGTCGAGGTCCAGGGGATAAGTTTATTAACTTTGAAACTGGGTTGTGACTCTGAAAAGGGTTACGCGTTCGCACCGCACCGAAAAAATCTGCAACCCAAAAAGTTAGTCAATATTTTATTATACAGAAAACAGATATGCAGAGACACAGATGGCCACGTCAAACTTATAATATAACACCTCTCTTTTTGCATCGGTAACGTCTATACGAGTACAATTTCGAGTTCCTTTAAAATATCAAGCCTGCTGTCATTGACTTACTAACACCATGGACTTAGTACAGAATTCACGAAGAATGTGTCCCAGTACAACACGGTATTTTTCGATGACAGGCATACGTCATAGCGCTGTCGTTCGACCAAACTATACTTTCTTTTTTTAGCATTAAAAAGAAGGTAAACAACCTAGACGTCTTTTTCTAGAAAAACGCTTTTTTAAATAAGTAACCATTACCTACGTATAAAACCATAACAATAATAATTAATTTAATCTCATTGTTATTTATTGTCATCGTTACATGCTGTGGCTTATCTTTAAAAAGCATTTATCAATAAAAATACATGTCATGATTGTTCACCTTCCTTCTTATGCTAAAAAAATGAAGTACGCTCGCCTTACTGACTGAAGACTGACGCTCGATAGTCCTATTTGCAAATTAGTGATCCTTGGGTTCGGACGTTTTCAAGCGCAAACTCGAAGTCCATGGTGTTGTTAAGTCAATGCCAGAGGGTCGAGCACGACTTTACGAATGCTGTAACGTTACGGTTATCGTATTGAGATCGAGAAACCTCATACTAAATTTTAGTTCCAAATAAGCTCACGGGCGGGCGCTGTTCCAAACGTCATATAAACTCGACAACGTTTACTATTCGATTTAACTTGACGCAGGTTGCGAAAAGTCGTGCTCGACCCTCTGTAGCTGTAGAGAGGTCACTGTACTATTCATTTCTTAAGACATTTAATATAACCTCTGCCATACACAAAGGTGCCATCCATATTAGGTTTTTCTCTGAGTTCATATATATTAAGCAGATCTAAGTGCCATACGAAATGAACAGTAGGTACCCAGAGCTCTCTATATTGAAATTAGCCCATCATCGTCAGCCTATTTACGTCCCACTGCTGGGCACAGGCTTCCTCTCACAATGAGAGGGCTTGGGCTATAGTTCCCACGCAGGCCCAGTACGGATTGGGAACTTCACACACACCGTTGAATTGCTTTGTTTTCCTTCATCGAAAAGCTCAGGATAAATTTACAAATGTAATTTCGCACATAAATTCAAGAAAACACAGAGGTACGAGCCGAGGCTCGAACCCACGACCTTCTGCATGAGAGGCCTAGCAGGTTTACTATTTTAAATACAATACAATTTTTTAAATACGGCTCCATCGATACAATCGATAATTTCGCCAATGTCAAGCATGGAGAGACTATGAGTGTTTAGACGTTGTTAGGTAATTTTAGCGTTGTGGTTAGTTAGGTTAGGCTTCATAGCCTAACCTAAAAACCCAACCCCCCCTCCTTCGTCGGATATTAGTCAACGGTTAACTATTTTATAAATAAAACAGTTAACCGTTGTTGCCCAGGGTGCACCGGCCCAAACGCTACTCTTCCCCCTAAGACTCTTAAGAGGAGCTCACGAGGAGGTTATCCGACACGCACCCCTATTATTTTAAAGGAACGTAAAACTGTATAAACATTGACAGTCCTTGGTTCTATCGTCCTTGGTGTTAAAAGCCAATTACAAACACCGACATGAACTCCACTCACATTAGCAAAGTTTCATACGAATCAAAAGAGTTTTTCGCAAATAAGAACCAAACCACGTACCAATGACGTGTAGCACGTGCGTTAGTAGTAGATGTAAATGTAAAGATGGATGCAGGATACTTTTTATCCCAAAAAAACTGTATAATTCCCTCAGGATAACAATAACGATAATCGAACTTGTAAAGAAGAAGAAAACGATAAAGCCGCGCTCAATATTAGCACTGTTATAAATATAAATGAAACTTTGTTAGCCGATATCAAAATAAATGTTATAAATCGGGTTATATTTCGACAAAAGTTCACGAAATTGGAGTTGCCTTCGCCGTAATTTATAATAAAATCAATTACACAGGCATTGATGGGAAATTAATTTGATAAGCTTGTTCAGTGGGGCCGCGATGAAGCCTGTTTGAAGCCTTTAAAGTCTTCAAACATTTCAAAATTCTCTATAACAACCAACAGGAGCTAAAAGCGTTAATTTATAGGATAGAATACGATAAAAGAGAGACAGCATTTTAAATTATTTTTTATTAAAACCATATTTTATGATGCCTTTGGCATTCTAAGAGAAAATACAATGCAAAATTATTATTTATTGAACACCACAATTAGTGCAATGCGATTACAAAAAACAATCAGATTAGACAATAATATGCAATCTTATCGCTTTAGTAACGAAATTACAGCCAAGGAGTTGGCACTACTCAAAGTTAAAGTAATAAATCATGATTCTTAATGAAGATATTGTTCGACGTATTCCGAACTCGTAGGTACGATATCGTCAATCATGCTCTTAGCAAGTAAATTCTCTCAACGTACAAACGTGAGCAGACCGGTTATTTCTTATCATAGCTTTAATTTTTAAATCCTCACCAGCTACGCACAAAACTGCGTGTTAAAAGAAAAACACAGTATCGACTCCCTTCAATATTAATCTCGGTTTCCTATAACGTAAACAAATGCCTTATCACAGCCGTCCTTCGAACACAACTGCATAATTAACTTTAATATCATTCATAGAGGCAAGGAAGTCTACAAATTTGCCTTGCACCGGGCTGTAGTATATATCATAATGGGCGTATTTAATCGCCGATAGCCTGCCATTGCGGTGAGTTATGAGATTGCTATGACACTTGTGACCTTGGGGCGATACTGACAACGACTATATTGTCATAGAAACTCGGTAACTAATCTACGCAGTGCTTATATAAAAGTTCTGCCCCGTACGTACGTCCTAGTTAGTACACATGATGATTTTAACATTAATCTACTGTGAAACTCAAATAAGAAATCGTCATGGGTGTCGATTTCATGAAATTCATATTATTACTTCACTAAATTAATAACCACCGCAAACTTCTCTTGTCAGGCCTGCGGTAGTGTGTGGCTCTCGCATTGGTTTGTATAGTCACAGAAGGCGTTGTCTCCCGGACGGTACGCCATGAATCGTCTGTAACAGACGCAATGGCTTATATATTATATTATACTTATAAATAAATAAGCTAAGATTTGATATTGTTTTTTGGATCCATGAATTTTTGCACAATCTCTATAACGGGACCAATGCTTAGTGATCTTGACTAGCAAGCTAGATCAGCAGGCCCCTAAGCTATTTCTCCAACTTTCCAATTGTCGGTTTGTCATAACAATTCGCACTACATTTTTTGGCCTGTATGAAGAGCGCTAAAACAAAATCTCTTCAAGTCAGCAGTTGATAACGAATTGTCATTAAAAACTGACAATTGTAAAGTTGGTGAAATAGAGGCCTGGAATCTATTTCATCAAAGTTACAAATGTCAGTAAACATTGACAATTCGGTGTAAATTGCTGATTTGAAGAATTTATGTTTTAGCGCGCTCCATATTGGCAGTAAATGTACATTGAATTATCATTGTTAATGTAAACTGACATTTGTAATTTTGATGAAATACGCCTGAAAGTCATGGATTATCCGTAAGTTATAACTATTATACTTAGTTATTCATCGCTATAATACCTTTGGCACAAGCAGCTTCGTTACTGACTTTCGAACCACGTCATTCACACCGTCCCAGGATATTTATTTATTTGTCAAGTAAACTTTGCTTCTTTAAAGTTAAAGTTTATTTATTTGCAAGAATCATGGTACATAAGCTGTTGAACATTGACAAAGTAGAACAACACAATTCACGACTGTAGCGGCATGCAAAAAAAAAAAAAATCTTTCCGACCATCTTCAAATGTACACCGATACTCAGTTCGTGACCCAGATAGCAAATGATACCACGAGAACGGAAAAACTTTTACCACGACTGAGTTACTCTGATAAAAGTTAGCATCAACAGTATGTATTTGAACCAGACGAATTGCTGTTTGGAAGACAACTTTCTTGGGCACTTGATGCATCAAAGTTTTTCGAAACTCCGTTTTCATCTTTCGTATCGTCTTTTAACCAACAAGTAAAATCGACGTGAAAAAACAACGATATTATAAGTAAAGATACGCCATAATGCTCATAAAAAAATCGATTTTTTTTTTGCAATGGGAAGACTGAAAGGGGTCTTAATTTTTTTAAGCTAGGCAGTAGGTCATGTGGTGCACTATTTATGAAAGGGTGTTGTTGTCATATTGTAAACCATTTTTATTAGACCTTGAACATCTCGGTTTATGTAAAGACTACGGGAAAAATAAAACGATTTCTTTAAATGGCACAATTTTTTTTTAATTATAAAAAATAACATTAGTTCCAATATCGGACAAGAGATGGCGTTGTGCGCCTGTCTATGTGTCCTACATTTACGAACTGTACGTAAAGTAGCATACATGTATAATTACTTTGCTTATTTATGCTCATATTTTATGCTAGTTGCAGGCGTGACCTCTAGGGCCTCTAAAGACTCGCTCATGCATTGCTATGGCAAAAACCTTTTCACATCCCTTAGTGTAATTGTGACGCTTTGTATGGAGTTTCAGTTAGTCAAACGTATGTAAATTTCCGAATGTAATATATTCATCAAACAGCAAGGCCCAATCAACACGCTACGCCTCCTGTCGACTTCAAACGTACATTTTCTGCTCCATACTTTCCTTCACAAATTAAGCCTCTTTTGCATCGAAAACCTCTCGCCTACACAAACATTATCGTGTGAGAATCTCGAGGACGAAAGTTCGCGGTCGCCGTCTCGACCGGCTTGGGCAGGCAGGCTGTTTAAAATGACGTTTAGGAAGCACGATTTTAGGGATACAGTGGTAATTACAGACCTAAGCTAACAGTCATTAATATTAGCTTAAATAGATAGGTACATGTACGAGTAATAACGAGCTCTACAAAGGCTAAGGAATGCTTCAAACGGTTCTTCGACTCCTATCCCTGAGCCCTTTGTGTAAATTTCACGTCGCAATAAAAGTTTTGAAAGCTCGTGAAAGACATCGGTTTAATTTTACACTTTGTTTTATTACTCTCGGTCACTTAAACATGTTGTGTTACGCATAGCTACACTAAACTATGAAAATTTACAACTTTATACGCTTAAAACTCATTCCATCTGCTTCTAACTCGTGATAGAGACGCGATACTTCCATGTGAAGAGTTTCCAGTGTGAAAAACGATCTAATTACAAAAGAGTTTTCATTTGTTGTGACATAATAGAGCTGTGTACGTTTCGCTTTCGGGACAAACTCTACTTATCTTCGGGAGTTATTTCACTATGCGCGAGTCTTGATGCACGAATGTTCACTTGTTTTAACTTTGTTAACGTTTGAACCTCCGCAAAGAAATTTTATTAACCTGCAATGCTTCTAATTTCAAAGCACACAAACCTGAAAGCAAATGATTGTATAAGACAAGTTAAATTGACAAATGTTATTACATGACAAATTGTTTATGATCTACGCATAAGATTGATTTTTGCCTGCCCTGTGGATAAACTTTTTTCACTATAACAATTAAACGTCACGAATCCGTCGCGTACGACGAAACCTGTCAACAACTCTGTAATAAGCCTGTTAACGCAAACTGAACTCAAACAGAAAGTGCTAAGATACACTAGGGATTCTCAAGAGCTGTCTACTCCATTACGTGTCGTCTGAAGGCTAGCATTACAGTCAACATCATCAAAGAAATGCGACGAGATGAATGTTTTTCTCGCGAATTTGATTGTTTGAAAAGTAGAGTGCTTTGAGAATGTTACACTGTCATTTTGCCGTTATTCAAAGGTCGTGTGAGGTCATGGAAGGACTGAAATGGCTCAAATTCTTATTAAAGTAGAATGCGTTTCCAATTGACGACTCTGGGCTAACTTGACGAATTTGTATCGTTTAACGCAATATTTAACATCCAATAGTGTCGTAACCACAGGGTATCGATTTTACAGATCATACCTGTGAAAAGCCACTTGAAAATGAAGAAAAAATGCGATGGATTCGAAATTTCTGCAGAGTTGTAGAAACATATGGACCTAGTGATTATATTTGACTTAAAAAAAAACATGACAAGGAAGGCAAATGAGCAAGTGGGTCACCTGATGGTAAATGATCACCATTGCCCATAGACACCCGCAACTCCACTTTGACTTGACTAATGGGCGAGCTCGCGGTAGATATCGGAGAGCAGCAATCAAACTAAAACAATTATGCAGGTAGTTAGTTGTTTTCATAACAGTCTAGGAAAAAGCGACGATAAACAAGAGTAAAAGTTATTTTTACGTAACCGTTTGTTAAAGGCTGTTTGTTTATTGTAAACTTGACTGACGTGAAATCTATTATGCAACATCTAGCTAGAGAAAAGAAAGCCTAAAACGCAGATAAAAATAAAAGAAGTTAAAAAAGGAATATGACATAAACATTTAAATCAATCACTTACAACGCTCAGTTGCACAAGTAACGTCACAAATTTTAAGTCCGTGTGCTGTACGTTAACAATGAAACTAAACTGCACACAGCATCGACAACGCAAAAGGATATATCTCTACCGACGACAGGATAAAGCCAATGAAAGTCTTGATATCATCATCAGCCTATTTACGTCCCACTCCTGGGCACAGGCCTCCTCTCAGAATGAGAGGGCTTGGGCCATAGTTCCCACGCGGGCCCAGTGCGGATTGGGAACTTCACACACCATTGAATTGCTTCGCAGGACGATGTTTTCCTTCACCGAGCTCATGATAAATTACAAATTGTAATTTCGCACATAAATTCTGAAAACTCAGAGGTGCGAGCCGGGTTTTGAACCCACTACCCTCTGCTTGAGAGGCGATAGGTCAAACCACTAGGCTATCACGGCTTCAAACCACTAGGCTATCACGGCTCCATTACTATTCTCCATTACTATTACCAATAAAACTCAATCATCTTCCGTCCATCCATTCCGTCTGAATGTCAGTACTCCTCTACTACTTAATGTTGCCAGTAACAATTATAAAATCCAATCGATTTGCTTTCTCATTAAATAAAATAAAATGAAAATATTTCCAACTAAGATAAAAATCCTTCTCTTTAAATCAATTTCAATTAAAATCATAATTTTTGTTAATGCTAAAAAACGCAAAAGCATTTCTCGTTTGCTATCTTCTAAATTCCTCGGAGACCCGCTGATATGTCACCGCTGTTTCGGAGCTGCGTTTGTCATAGTGTCAGGAACATTCGCAAGAATACTATTAAATTATGCCCCCCTTGGGACTCTCGACAGTTAGAGAAAACTATGGCCACAGTTTTGTTCGTGAAACAATGCAAGTGAAATGAGATTTTACCGGATATTCTTGGCTACAAATTTGAGAAAATAAAAACGAAATCTGTGTTTTTGCAACCGCATCTATAGAGAAGTTGACCAGGTATGAAAGAGCAAATTGCCAGTTGCGAGCTCAGAATACAGAACAAACCAGAATTCTGGTTCATAAGCCGCGTTCAATTATAATCGCACGTCGCATCGTGTTCATTTTTTATTGATTTTGCTACCCGTTTACACTTAAAATATAATCCTATTCTGTTTTTTATAAACCCAACGGCATTTCTGCATGTAAAAACGACATAAGAAGGGATTAATTAATTATTGTTATTCGTACAGCATGTCACGATACGCTGCGTGCACGGAGATGAATACGCGAAACTACTCTATTTAAGAGTAGTTTTTTTAGTTGCTTCTGCTTTGTTTTGTATTCTGAGGTTGCCAGTGTCTATTATGATTTACCTTCCATTATAATTTTAACTAGACATAAGCCTGAAGTATTGAAATGTTGTAGACCTTTTGAAGACCACTTCAATGAGACCAGCATGCTTATTGTCTAACTCTCACTCGCTCGCAATCAGCATCGTGTTCATTTTGTATGAGCTGACAATTGGTATCGGAAACAGCTAGCTGTCACAGTCGTACAAAAACTGATATTTCAATCCGATGACGAGTGTCAAAATAGTTACGCAATAGGGCCTCTGATCGATCATGTAGGTACCAATAGACCAGTAAAATAAACAACAAACCCTTTCCCACGCCTCTATCGATTCATTCGTAGTTCCCACACTATTTTTATTTTGCCCAGAACCCTAGATTGAGAAACGCTACACTGTTAATTAGGAAGCTTTTCCTGCTGGTTACAAACAAATGTGTTTGCTTCCAGTACGGCATTGGGTTGGCCACCTCTTAATGTGTAGGAAAAGAACCATTTATTTCAGACTCTTCAACACGCAGCGATTCGCATGTTTTGTGTTCTTAGACCGTCGTTAATTTAAAAGACATGGCAAAGATGCGACAAGGACCAACCAATTAAAATTATTTTTGCTATATTTTCAGAGTCCCTTTCAACTTTTTACCCACAACGAAATGTAGGAGGTGTATGCGTTTGGGGAGAGAGGTTTCTTTGTGATCATGAATGTTCTCATTTATTTCCTAAACGTTTTGAAATGAAATATTTTTCTTGCGAGAATCAGTTCGCAAGTTACTTGCATAATCAACGCTGTGTAACTTCATAGGCATGTAATTTTTAAAACAAATGCTTACCATTTGTACATTTAAACAAAAAAAGTCGCAAACAAACTAAGCTTAGTAATTACATGAGAACAATTATTTGTATGTGATTCAGTATCCGTAAGACTGGTCTGAGTGGAGAGTCTTGGGGGTGGTCTATGTCCAGCAGTGGACATGATGATGATCATTGTTAATAGGCCACATCATCATAATCACATCACCAGCCTTTTTAATGGTTCCGTACCTCAAAAGGAAAAAATGGAACTCTTATAGGATCACTTTGTTGTCCGTCTGTCTGTCTGTCAAGACCCTTCTTCTCTGGAACGCGTGGAGGTAGCATGCTGAAATTAATATAAAATACTCAAGCCTGCGGTCCATTGAAGCTGTGAAAAAAATCAACCTTCTAAGTCAACGCAATCAAAAGATACAGTAATTAAAAGGGCCATTTTCATACAAATTGCCGATTTCCAAAAACCTAAAGGGTACTTCCAGATGTCCTAGAAACTTGAAATTTGGTATGAAGGTAGCTCTTCTAGCACAACCACTCCGAAAAGTCTCAAAATCTAAATTTTTTATGTCTGTCTGTAGAATTCAGACCAATATAAATTGACCCCACACTGCGTACATTTTGCTTAAGAGCAGGGCTCTGCTGACACTGGAATTCTTAAAACACTGGGGAAAAGCGTTAAAATCGTTCTACGGAACCCTCGTGCGCGAGTCCAACTCGCACTTGGCCGGTTTTTTACATTCCACTGCTCTCTTGCCTCCTCTTTAAATACTGGGAACTATAGCCTCTCTTGGCTTGGGCTATAGTTCCCACGTGGGCCCAATCAGGAACTTCACATTCGCTAATAAATTGCTACGACGCAGAAGTGTGCAGATTTGTTCAGGATGTTTTCCTTCGCCGAAAAGCTCATGATGAATTACAAATGTGTGTTGTTTGGTTCGTTACCATTCCGTTCGTAAACAAAACAACAAGTCCAACTAACAACTATCAATCAGATGCTTGTATAGGAAGCAGGTTATCTGTTCAGTTATTTTTCGTTCGCGCTACCAAGATTTATCGAGTATCGCATCTGTTGACAACTCAGGGCCTCCCCTTAGTTGTTCGCTTTATGCATAGTCCGGAATATTTTAAGCGGGGTAAACTACAAAATGATACCACATTTAGATTAGATTAGATTAGGTTAATTTAGATTTTGGTGGCTTCGGAAACTGTTTTTGCTGTAATGAAAAATGAGGATACTGTGGTTTAATGTACAATAATAAAAAGTTTCTGTTAAAAAACATTATTCAATGAAAAACAATTGCCGCCTGTACTTTTTGCTGACTGAAAAAAGTCGATGCCATTAACCTGTGAAGATTATTGAGTTGTCATCAGACTTACATAATTATGCCAAATTTTAACTCAATCGGAAACCGACAAGAAGTTTGCTATCGGCGTTGGCTATGGATATTAGGGCATGTTGTGTACGGAGGTTCGAGCGCGAATTTTTCGAATCCTGCGTAACATAATTATCGAGAAATTTGAATGACGTTTGGAACAGCGCCCGTCTGTGAGCGTATTTGGAACTAAAATTCGGTATGAGGTTTCTCGTTTTCGATACGATAACGTAACGTTACGCAGGATTCGAAAACTTCGTGCTCGGCCTACTGAATGGTGCCCTCTCGATTACTACGATGTGTCCTGTTAAGTGCAGTAGCATGCTAAATTATAATATAATTTTAGGTTAAAGTGAAATGAACGGATCACTCACGTATGTCAGTCGAGTGTAGCTCGATATGTTTCGGACTAATCCGTAATCCTTCCTCTGGGAGCACACGCCACAGTTTACGTCTCGCCACCGGCGTGGCGTGTGCTCCCAGAGGAAGGTATGGTTAAATCTCACGGTAGTTTCATGTTAAAAATAGTTTTAGGTCTTTATGCCTGAAATATGAGATGCTATTTAACTCGGACAGTTTTTTTTCTGTTAGCTTATTATTTTCTCACCCCACTGGATTTGTATTTCAATTAATTTAATAAAGCCAGCGGCTTGCACGTCGTCTTGACAGATTGGTCGGAAATTACTACGCCTACGAAATGCAGGGAGAATTATATAATAAAAGAAATCTCACTCTTAGTGTTTTCATGAATAACTTTTTCAATTTCAATTTCAATTTATTTGTTTGTAAAACATAGGTACAAAGGTGTTACAATTTTTACATGGATCGCTATGTTTTGCCGCGAGGCGTACAAACTTACAGTCATTAACTATAAAATAACATAACAAATATTACATGCAACATCGAATTTACAAAATATTTATCGCATTGTTTCTACCTACGTGTTAGATTTTTAAAATGTACAAACAACAACAATAGCATTTCAATTAACAAGCATTATTATTATGAAATTATTATTTTCTTATATTATGTCTCTTAAATATTCTTGTATGGAATAATACACTTTTTGAACTAGAAAGTCATGTAAGCCTCTTTTAAAATGCGACACGTCGTTCTTATCTAAGATGGATTTCGGTAACTTATTTGAAAATTGATAGTAAGGCAGTTTTAAATGGTTTTGTATTCATCTTTCCTTGCTGACGAACGCTATTAAAAGCAGGGAATTGGCTTCTATTTATTTCTACATACACAGCAACTTCGTAAATATATAGGCACGGCAATGTCAATATTTTATATTTGATAAAAAGAGGTCTACACGAGTCCGGAGGTTGAATACCACATATTGCCCTTACACACTTTTTCTGTCCTCTAAACGCAAACTCTCTATCCGCGGAGTTCCCCCAGAAAATAACCCCATATCTTAAAGTTGATATAACGTATGCATGGTATGCCGTAAGAACTGTGGACTCTTTAGCTACTTTTCTAAGGTTATGTAAGGCGTACGAGTACTGGTTAAGTTTACTGCATACACGATCAATTTGGCTTTTCCATGTTAATTTACTGTCTAATAGTAATCCTAAGAACTGTGTTTTGTCAGTCTCGTCAATTTTTTTTTCCTTATATGTTACAGTTAAGTTTGGGATTTTGTTAGTTTTCTGTTTAAAATTCATAAGTTTAGTTTTAGTTGTATTAACTCTTAAATTGTTTTTATTCATCCATTCAATTACCAGTTCAATTGCTTTTTAGTATTTGATTGATACGTCTGCAAATCTTCTCCTGTTACAATTACCGTGCTGTCATCCGCGAAGAGTACCATAGGATATTCGATGGCTTGTGGGAGGTCATTTATATATATGTTAAACAGTAAAGGACCTAAAATGCTCCCTTGCGGCACTCCGTATCTTATTTCACGAGGATCAGATGAATACGTGATTTCTGTCCTTGATTTTAAGCAAAAACTATTATATAAGATTTTATTAAATTGTGAACATTTCCCCGTATTCCGTATCTATATAGTTTCTTTAGCAACAAATTATGATTTACAGGGTCAAACGCCTTCGTCATGTCCATGTAAATTGCGCAAACCGGTATTTTCTTATCAACCTTTAGCATAATTGTTTGTAGTAGTTCGAAAATAGCCATATTTATTGACTTGTTTTTGCGAAAGCCTTTTTGTTCGTTTGTAAATAAATTACGTTTTTCGAAGAGTGTGTTTATATTATTATATATCACCTTTTCTATTATTTTTGAAAAAATTGGTATTAAAGCTATAGGTCGATAATTGTTGATATCATTTTTGTCGCCTTTCTTATAAAGTGGTTTTACAATAGATGTTTTCAATTTATTCGGAAAAATACCCCTTTCAATACACAGGTTAACAATAAAACTGGTAGGTGCTGATATAATGTGTGTGACCTTTTTGATAACATTCGTTGCAATGCCATCGATGCCAGTACTATTCGTATTTTTCAATGAATTAATAACTATACGGATGTCATCAGAAATGGTTGGAGCCATAAACAGTGAGTTAGTTGAATTGAATGTCATTGTATTATTATCTTTAGAATCATTAATACGGCTGCAGTTAGTGGTATTCGAACTATGATTGTTATGATTAATTTTATTTAATATGTCATTCAGATCAATTTGGTCAACAAAATTATTAATTAATGCTTGTGCCAAATCTCTTGGATTTGTGATTAATTTACCCTCAACCTGTAATTGCGCAATGTTTTCCCTAGGAAATTTTGTTTTAGGGTTGTTAATGACGTGCCACGTTGCCTTGAATTTATTTGCTGATGTGTTTATGAAATGATCATTTTGTGATTTTTGAGTCAATAGAATTATTTTTTTCAGTCGTTGAGAGTATTTTTTGAAGGTGGCTTTATTGTGTGAATCTGGTTGAAATCTGCATTTCAATAAGAGTTCTCGTTTCCTTCTGCAACATTTTTTATGCCCTTAGTAATCCACCTTGGGTTACTGTGTGAAGTTATTTTAATTCTTTTGTATGGAAAACACAAATTGTAAAATAATTCAAAGTCGTTTGTGAAAGAATTGAAAGCTTCGTTTGGGTCATCTGTCATATACACACCATCAAAGTTAAGTTTTTGTAAACAATCTGAAAATTTTGCTATATTTTCCGCGTTACAGTCCCTTCTCATGATATACCAATGCGATAGCTTTTTAATCATTATCATCATCCCAAGCCTGTTTTTTACTTCCCACTACTGAGCACAGGCTTCCTCTCAGAATGAGAGGGTTTGGGCGATAGTTCCCACGCGGGCCCAGTGCGGATTGGGTAACTTTTTAATATTTTTGTGAAATTAAAGTAGATGTTTTCCATCGATGTCCAATTTTCTACACTTAAAATGTAGACAAAAAAATGTATTGTAGGTCCGCATATAACGAAGTATGTTATTCTAAAAAGCCTAACGCATCGAAAAACAAAACTGTAAACTCGTGATATTCGTCCATTGATTAGTCCGGTCGTAAACTAATTTATTATGCTTAAGCCGGTTGTAAAACTTTGATTTTTTAGGGATTAAGGAGGCCTACTGTTACGTATATTATTTTATACCCCCTACCCTACTTGATTGCTTAGACAATATTTTTAAATTCAGATCACTTGGCTGTATGGCTGTCGTGACCTTTGTCCTTTATTACGGTGCGGTATTAGAAAAATGAAGCTTCGAGTGTTGCAAGGTGTTAAAATTGTCGTTCGTTTTCTATTTCTTTTTTTCAGTCAGGATTGCTCTTAAAATTCAGCACGCACCTGAATTTAATCTCAAAAATTAGGAAGTACATTGTTTCTAAAATTTAGGTAAATCTGTTGTCGTTTTGCAAATCTAGTACTCGACTTTTTCACCGGGTGTCATTGTCCTGGCAACTGCCCGTGACGTGTCGATTTTGCTTCTAGCTTACGCCGTGGATGGCTGTATTTTTCATATAATCCTACATTTGGATTACAAGTAAGTTCGTTTCTGATCCTTTATTATAAAATAGTTGTCTTCGTGACGTGTGTGAAGTATTTCTTCATGATTGTGGTTTTTTTTCAGACCCCGGACTATCCGACTGTCTCGCGTCGAGTCACGCGTGCCCATGTCGGTTCCAAATTTAAAACAAGCCTGGTAAGGTCTTTATTTTCACTAGATCGTGATCGATCTCCTGTTTGTTTATTCGTGATACTAATGGGTCCGATCATTTCAGATGTAAAAAGGTGTCCCAAAGCCCCGGTTTGGTTGACGAGCTCACCTCAGCGGCTTGGTCTCCCGCACGCTGGAACTCCATTCCCAAATCGGTAAATGAACCCTTCATTTGCTATGCACTTGACGCGGTAGGAGCCTATAATTAACCTGCTATTAATTGTCCAATTTATTGTTGCAGGGGTTTTTTTTTTTTTGGCCTAGTGCTAGTGTATTTTACACAAAACCAAGTCTTTCTTCCTGGTCTCCGGTCCGAGAGTGATTCTTCAGGGTCGTGACGGCTTCTGCGATCGCGTCCGGAGGCTGCGTGCGTGGCTGGTGGTGTCTCTGGCCCGTCACCTCATCATTCGGCAGAAACCGGTGAAGGATTTCCTTTTTTTCTTATTTTTCTCCAATTAACTTCGGTCGGCCTCCGATATGGTCGTGGCGCCCTTTTGGCTCATTTTGTAGCTTTTATTTTTTAAAAACACTGATAGCAAAAGTCATCTCTCCGCTACTCTGAACGCCCACGTTCCCTCATTTGAGATAAGTAGTTTCTTTGTTAACCATTGACCTAAGCCGAGGCAGGGTTCTCTACAACATCTGAAAAATATATGTTCTACTGTAAAGACTTGTTTCACTCAACCCTTTCCTTTAACTAACCGTTGCTATCCCGCCGACTCTTACAGTCCAGGTAGAAACGCAACAGCGGACGCCCTCCGCGGGGCTTAGTTTCAGGAAGCTTGTTATGTCAGATTGCTATAGCATGGAGGTCACTTTTGCTAAACTTAATTAAATTTAAAACCTGTATTATTAAACTGGTTTGTGCAAAATTCATTTAAATTTAAAACTTAATTTAAATGTGTATTTAAAATTAAACTTATCTTGGTCTATTTGCTAAGGCAAATTATTGCACATCTACTTGTGTGTTATTATTGTTTTGATGTGATTTAAGCATTGTTTATATTATATGTGGGAACTTACTTCTGTTTAAGACAGTACTTGTTGCTAATTTGCATATTTTATTACAACCTTAAGGTATATAAAGTACCACCCTCTTAACTAAAATACATAACCAATTTCAATAACAATTTAATGTAATGTTGCTTACTTTAATCATTGCAAGCTGAGCATTATTTTACAGGTAATTTTTATTGCATTTTGGCACTATTCTGGTGTATTCTCATTAATTAGTGATTGTGTTAAAAACCTATTTAAAGTCAGGCAATATTTAACTTGCCGGTTATATAGTTCAAAACATTCAAAACTTATCTAAATTCTAACTTACTTGTGCTTCATACCATTTCACAGGATTTGCCTGTGTATTGCAAATTTATTGTGACTGAGTACAGTGAACTCATATTTATCAAAGTATAATTAAAAAATAATTTTGCTGGGTTCCTCCAGTAGGCGAATTAACTTGCATACTTACATAAAAGTGGTTACATCTTATCTCATACTTACTTTATTTATAGTGGTTAAATGATTAATAAGTTTTTATATCGGCTGCACTTATAAATCTACTTGGTGGGTATATCTACTACCTTCCACTTAAAACAAAATATTATATTGAAACAATTGAAAGATGTTTCTGAATTAATGGTCTAACTCATAACTAATTGCTTATTGTTGTTTTACTGGTACAGTTGGCCACAATATTTAGTGACATTGTCAACATTACTTCCTTTGGACTGTTTTAAATTTTATTAATTTGAGTCATTAACACTTGCAAGGAACATTTTGATGGTACAGTTGGCCAACATATTTCGTGTTAAAATTGTTGTTATGGTTTTTTCCTTGTCTGGCCTTTAAGTTCATATCATTTGTTTGAACATTTAGTTTCATAACTTAGTACAGTCGGCCATATAATCCTTCTGACAACAGTGATACAGTGAGTGAAATTTAGTGTAAATACTTGTGCTTTATGGTGACATTACACAAGCTTAATAGCATTCCTTGTTAGGTACAGTCAGCTAAACTTTTTTGTGACCTTTGACTTATTTAATTCAACTTAATTTAGCTTAGTGGTTTACCACTGCTGGTTGTTGTAAAACTTTATTGGTTGAAAAAAAAGTACAGTCAGCCGAGATTATTTACGAACAAGTGATTTATTTGGTTTAATTTGATAAGCCTAGTGTTCTGATACTACTAGTTTAACTTAACATCATATTGGTATTTATTTCAAATACAATCAGCCAAAGTTTTTTCTGTAACTTTTCTCAAATTTTTATTTTTAAGTGAACCACTTGTATTAAACGTTTATAAACATGGAGGAACGCCCCATTGCATTTAATTTATTGCATAAGGATGAATTGGAGTATGAGATTTTATTGAGGAATGAGAAGCCGGCAGGCGATGTTAACGCCATGCGAACTCAAATTCGTAAGTTAAGTAAGGATATTCCTTCTGACGAGGTTATGTTTGAGGGCAATCACAAAAGTGAACTGTTATGTATTTCTAACAAATTGGACGAGCTTATGGGGATGACTATTGCTACCGCGAAACCGACAACCTTAAAATTATTAAATCGAATTCAAGCTTTGGCTTATCATGTGTTTCACCGCCTCACCCGTATAATACCTGAGGAATCGGATGTTGCTTTGCACACCGACCTTTCGGAGAGACTCAACGTTATTTTAGCGAAGTTAGACAAAATGTTTACATTGTTTAAATCTAGCTCCAGCAAATACGAGGTACCGGAGGAAGCTTGTACTGCGGGTAACGTCGGTGAGTCGTCGTCTAAATTGCCAGCCGTTCATTCTTTAAACTTAAAATTTAATGGTAAGTCCTGTGTTAAGGCTTTCCTGCAGCGATTGGAGGAGCTCCGTGAGTCACGTGGTATACGCACGGACCGTTTGCTCGCTTCGGCAATTGAATTATTCGAAGGAGATGCGCTTTTGTGGTTCCGTGGAATTAAGGATGATGTGTTTTCTTGGGATCAGTTGAAATCTGCTATGCTCGCTGAATACCTACCGTTTGATTACGACCGGCGCCTTTTAAAAGAGATTCGCAACAGGACGCAGGGACCGAATGAGTCAATTTCTACGTTCGTTAGCGTTATGCTTAATTACTTCTCGAGGCTAACGCAACCGCTTACAGAAAAAGAAAAATTCGACATTGTTTACATTAATGTTCGTCCCGAATATTCGATCCCGTTGGCGCTTTATTCTGTGTCGACTTTAAAGGATTTGAAACATCATTGCCGTGTCCTTGAAGAGAGCTGGCAGCGTGCTCATTCATTTGTGGAACCACCTAAACCTTCTTCCAATTCGCTCGCTGTAGATTTGTGTTGTAAATCGTTCCCCAAACCTAAAGTAGATGCTGCTTCGCCTAAGCAGTTTTGCCCGCGTTGTAAGACCAGTGAACATTCTTTGCGAAATTGCCGTTCACAAGCTATAATTTGTTTTAAGTGTGGGAAGGAGGGAGTTAGGAGTACTTCCTGTCCCAATTGTTCTAAGCCTTCGGGTACTGGTACAAATAATTCAAAAAACTAGTAAACCCGAACCGTCAGAATAATTCTTCGAGTACTTATGATCATAAACCTAAGCACTCTTCTAATAACGTAGGTATTTCTAATAATTCTTTTAATAAGCAGGGTAATTCTAAAATACTTAATGCTTTTGTTTCTCCAAGCGTTTCGGCGGTTCGGAACGTTATTGATCGCTTTGACGATCGTCCCCACATTTCGGTGGAAATTTTTGAAAACCCGTTTGTTGGTTTATTGGATTCTGGGTCGTCCATTTCTATTTTGGGGTCTGACCTGGTTGATTTGTTTTCGTCTCTGGGCGCTACTTTGGATGGTTGTGATGATTTTCATTACATCGCCACCGCCAATGATTCCCAGGCAAGGATAAGTGGTTGTTTATTTTTACCAGTCAAGGTTCGTGACTTGACACACGTAATAAAATTTTACGTTATACCGGATGTGACTACGCCTCTTATTTTTGGGGTGGATTTTTGGAAAGCTTTTAATATAGCTCCCAATTTATTTACGGAATACTGTGGTAATCAGGACACTATTGCCGGGAACTATGTTTCCGAGGTTCGTTTGCATTCCTTTGATCGGTTAAATCCCGACCAACGTGTAATAGCTGATGATATGATTTCTAAATTTAAAGGTATTTCTTTTGAAAATAAGGGATTAGGTCGTACGGATCTACTTGCTCACACTATCGATACTGGTGACTGTTCCCCTATCAAGCAGCGCTATTACCCTATTTCACCTCATCGCTTAACTGAATTGAATAGGCAACTAGACGAAATGTTAGAGCAGGATGTCGTCGAGCCTAGCACGAGTGCTTGGAATAACCCTACTCTTTTCACTCCAAAATCTAATGGCGAATTGCGTTTTTGTATTGACAGTCGGAAGTTGAACGCCGTGAGTAAGCGTGATGCGTATCCGCTACCTTATATTTCTGGTATTCTCGATCAACTTCGCGATGCCAGGTTTTTGTCGTCGATCGATCTAAAAAGTGCATTTTGGCAAATTCCTCTTGACGCTACTTCTAGGGAGCGTACCGCGTTTACCGCTCCTGGTCGCGGTTTATTTCAATTTAAAGTGATGTGTTTCGGATTGACGGGAGCGCCAGCTACCCAACAAAGGTTGATGGATAAACTGTTTGGACCGGAATTTAATGGCCGTCTATTTGTCTATTTAGATGATATTGTAGTGGTTAGTAAGACTTTTGGAGACCATATATCGTTACTTACGCGTGTCCTAGACCGTTTGAGATCGGCAAATTTAACTATTAACTTTTCTAAATCTCAATTTTTTCGAACCGAGTTGAAATATCTTGGCTACTTAGTTGACGAACATGGTTTGCGTACTGACCCTTCAAAGGTTCAGTCGATCGTTAGTTATCCTACTCCGACTAATCGGAAGGAAGTTAAAATGTTTTTGGGGACTGCCTCGTATTACCGTAGGTTTATAAAAAAATTTTGTGCTATAGCAGCTCCGCTTAATGCGTTGACTAGTACCCGTAAAAATGCTCCTGCGTTCTCATGGACGAAGGAAGCTGATGAATCTTTCCGCGAACTGAAGACCGCGTTAATTACTGCTCCAGTTTTGGCTTGTCCAGATTTTTCCAGACCTTTCTCCTTGCACTGCGACGCATCAGGATTTGGTATTGGTGGAACGCTGACCCAAGTTTCAGTAGATGGCAGCGAACACCCGATTGCGTTTGCAAGTCGCTCATTGAACCGGGCAGAGCGCAACTACTCTGCTACGGAAAGAGAAGCTCTGGCTGTCGTTTTTTCCGTGGAACATTTCCGTCCATACTTGGAAGGTGGCCCACCGTTTAAAGTGATTACCGATCATTCTAGTTTAAAGTGGTTTTTCAGTCTAACAAATCCTACTGGTAGATTAGCACGTTGGGGTTGTCGTTTGTCGCCTTACGATTTCGAAGTTGTCCATCGCAAAGGCAAAGAAAACGTTGTGCCGGACGCTTTATCGCGTACCGTTCCTATCTTAGAAATTCGTCCAACTAATTGCGACTGGTACAATCAAGTCTTTCGTAAGTGCGAACAATTCCCGACTTCTTGTCCAAATTTTAGTATTAAAGATAGTAAATTATTTCGCTATTCGAAAAATAAATTCCGATTTCCTAGTGATTTTGATTGGAAGGAAGTGATCCCTTCTGATAGGCGAATTGAAATATTAAAGAATTGTCATAGTAACGACGTTTCACATTTAGGAGTTTTTAAAACTTATAAACATTTATCCTCACACTATTACTGGCCGAACATGTACCAAGATGTGGTCGATTATGTTCGTGATTGCGACGAGTGTGCTGCGTATAAACATTCGCAGGCTCCACCTTCAGGGATTATGGGGAGTCCGAAGATTTGTTCTCGCCCTTTCGAGGTTTTAAGCATGGATTTGGTAGGTCCGTTGCCCCGGTCTCGGGCCGGATACACTTTTATTTTGTCTGTTGTTTGCTGCTTTTCTAAGTACGTCTTGTTGTTCCCTTTGCGACGTGCTGTTGGCAAGAGCATCTCCCAGCGGTTGGAGGATGAAGTATTTCTCAAGCACGGTGTGCCGCGCACAGTTATTGCGGATAACGCTACGCAATTTACTGGAAGTGAGCTGACTGCCCTATTTCAGAAATATGACATTCCCCAAGTACATTACACTGCACGTTACTGTCCACAGGTCAATACCGTGGAAAGATATAACAAATCTGTCATGACAGCAGTGTCAATTCTAGTAAAAGAAGACCATCGTTCCTGGGACACCACCTTGTCAAAAGTACAGTTTTCGCTAAACACCACTGTCAATGAGTCTACTCGATTTACCCCTTACTTCTTAGTTCACGGACGTGAAGCGATTCCTAACGGTAGTATTTTTGGTAATCAGAAAACGTCACAGGTGGATCTAACGCTCGCCTCGCGCGATGACTACGCCACCAAGTTAGGTTGTTTGCACGATGTGTTTCAGAGAGTCCAGTCTGCTCTATCGAAGGCTCACGAAAAGGGTGTTCGCCAGTACAACAAAGGTCGTAAGGTCGTAGAATATCAGGTGGGTGATGTTGTTTGGAAAAAGACGTTTCCGCAAAGTGATGCGAGTAAATTTTTTATGGCGAAACTTGCGCCAAAATTTCTGAAGTGTCGTGTTGTTTGTAAGCACTCGCCTCTAGTGTATGAATTGGAGAGCGTAGATAGTGGTAAGAACTTGGGATCGTGGCACATCCAAAATCTCAAGGCTGATTAGGTTAGGAATTTAATTTGCCCAACGGGTATAGTTTCCGTTGTGGTCCCTGGACGTGCACCCCGTTGTTCGGTACAACTCGCTGCACCGCCAGTGTCCCAACGAGGAAGCAAAACGCTAGAATGTATCGCGTGAAGCTTCATCTAGCATTGCTTATACTTTTGTTAAGATACTGAGCGTACAGTCTGCCGTTAATTAACACGACTGACTGATAAGACGCGTGGGTTCGGATCGGTGGTGGTTTGCAATCTAGTTTGTTAAGTTATTTGCAAAATCCATTTTACATTTTACATGGTTGTTTTATAACTTATACAATTTTTATTTTTTTACAACTCTTGTGCTTTTGCACGGTTCTCTTTTGTTTTGAAGTTTAGGGTGTTCCTGTAGTCCTTGGACGTACAGCCAGCGCCGACCACGTTCCGCTGTGCCGCCAAGGTCTCAGTGAGTTTTTTTTGTGTGTTGTAGAGCTGGGGGCCAGCTTAAAATTTTGCTGACTCAAAATTTTCCTCGAGTGGGGAGGTACTGTTACGTATATTATTTTATACCCCCTACCCTACTTGATTGCTTAGACAATATTTTTAAATTCAGATCACTTGGCTGTATGGCTGTCGTGACCTTTGTCCTTTATTACGGTGCGGTATTAGAAAAATGAAGCTTCGAGTGTTGCAAGGTGTTAAAATTGTCGTTCGTTTTCTATTTCTTTTTTTCAGTCAGGATTGCTCTTAAAATTCAGCACGCACCTGAATTTAATCTCAAAAATTAGGAAGTACATTGTTTCTAAAATTTAGGTAAATCTGTTGTCGTTTTGCAAATCTAGTACTCGACTTTTTCACCGGGTGTCATTGTCCTGGCAACTGCCCGTGACGTGTCGATTTTGCTTCTAGCTTACGCCGTGGATGGCTGTATTTTTCATATAATCCTACATTTGGATTACAAGTAAGTTCGTTTCTGATCCTTTATTATAAAATAGTTGTCTTCGTGACGTGTGTGAAGTATTTCTTCATGATTGTGGTTTTTTTTCAGACCCCGGACTATCCGACTGTCTCGCGTCGAGTCACGCGTGCCCATGTCGGTTCCAAATTTAAAACAAGCCTGGTAAGGTCTTTATTTTCACTAGATCGTGATCGATCTCCTGTTTGTTTATTCGTGATACTAATGGGTCCGATCATTTCAGATGTAAAAAGGTGTCCCAAAGCCCCGGTTTGGTTGACGAGCTCACCTCAGCGGCTTGGTCTCCCGCACGCTGGAACTCCATTCCCAAATCGGTAAATGAACCCTTCATTTGCTATGCACTTGACGCGGTAGGAGCCTATAATTAACCTGCTATTAATTGTCCAATTTATTGTTGCAGGGGTTTTTTTTTTTTTGGCCTAGTGCTAGTGTATTTTACACAAAACCAAGTCTTTCTTCCTGGTCTCCGGTCCGAGAGTGATTCTTCAGGGTCGTGACGGCTTCTGCGATCGCGTCCGGAGGCTGCGTGCGTGGCTGGTGGTGTCTCTGGCCCGTCACCTCATCATTCGGCAGAAACCGGTGAAGGATTTCCTTTTTTTCTTATTTTTCTCCAAAACTTCGGTCGGCCTCCGATATGGTCGTGGCGCCCTTTTGGCTCATTTTGTAGCTTTTATTTTTTAAAAACACTGATAGCAAAAGTCATCTCTCCGCTACTCTGAACGCCCACGTTCCCTCATTTGAGATAAGTAGTTTCTTTGTTAACCATTGACCTAAGCCGAGGCAGGGTTCTCTACAACATCTGAAAAATATATGTTCTACTGTAAAGACTTGTTTCACTCAACCCTTTCCTTTAACTAACCGTTGCTATCCCGCCGACTCTTACAGTCCAGGTAGAAACGCAACACTACAAAAATCTATAAAAGCGCGTTGATGATAAATTAAGAACAGTTGCAAGTTTTATTAGGTATACCTACTAGTGGCTGGGCATTTCGTACTTGCTATATACATACGTATCGACGTTCAACGCGTATTTCACTCAGGCCATTCGAACATGGATGAAGATTTTGACAAATGTGTGAGTGATCAGTATAATAACCTTTATGTCGCTTACAAGTCTCATTCTATGTTATAACATCCATGTGTACTCACACAAAATAAATGCATAACAGTGCATAATGTTTTAATGTGCACAAGTTCGACGCTCATCTGTGCCACACACATATTACAGAGACAATATATTCACATATTATTATGCCTAACGAAATTCGAGATAGGGATGATATTAATCACGACCAATATTTAGGTATTTACATTAAAAGCAATTTACAATGACATTAAGTCCAAGCTAAAACTAATTAAACTAAAACTTAAAACTAAATTAAATCTAAATAAGGCCCCCGTGGCATGGTGCCCAAAAGGCTGGCAGCGTTGCTTCGCTGAATAGCGATGCTGATTCTTTGAGAGAGAAAACTGCCAGCCCTTTGGTTACAAGTTGCGCTTTTGCAACTAACTATTAATCTACATAAATTTAGATAGTTTAAGCCCCAAAAAATAAATAAATATTTGAAAACAAAATTGCAGATCAAGGTTACAGAATAAAAGAGTAAATAGTTATAATTTTATTGTCGACTAAATGACCTAGTGGTTACAGAACTATGACTACGAAGCTTGAGGCCCCGGGTTCGATCCCCGAGCGGAGTATAAAATGTATGATAAATACGAATGTTTGCTCTCGTGTCTTGTATATTCTGTTGTCTGGTATATTCGTAGTCATGTAACTAGATCAAATTATTGCCATTTGTTTCACGGTATTTATTTATTTAATATTTTTTCTGAATACCTACTCCCTGGATCACGTCGTGCATAACCCTAAACATGACTTATGATAACAGTCATAGAAATAATTGGATCATTATTGCCTATTGCTTAATGAGTGGGACAAGTCCTGCAAATGTTTTCAGGGTACCTACTATTTTACTAAATAATATTCAAGCCTCTTATTAGAACTTCAAAAGATATTATGTAAGCCAGTGAATAGTACCTAATACATTATTTATTGAACGTCACATATTTATGCTTGTGCTGTTTCGGTTTAATTTCAGTGGCTTTGAACTACAATTCCATTAACTGTTGTAGATAAATAGTCTTGCTTTAAACAAACTGCTGGTATCCTCGAGCAATTTGACCTTTCCCCTAGGGGCCACTAAATTTTAGTACGCATAAATAAAAGCTGAGTTAACGCGTAAAATCTAATTTAATTCCACTAATTTCAGGTAGATCGTAAACGCAGTTGTTAAATTACTTAGAGCAAACAAAAGATCGAGTCAGGCGTAAGTTAGCTTTTTCGTAATAGGTTTTTTACTAATGCTTGTTTTATTGTGTTTACGCGCACGAGAACTTGTGTTTCTCCGAGATTTTTAATTTGTTATGTTATATCTACTTAGAATCACGAGTATTTTGATAGATTATAGATGAAAAAAGTGACCCAAAATATTGTGTTCCATTCCGATAGCTTTTCCCAGAATGAGTACTTCCTCTGAGAGTAACGAAATGAAAGCACCTACAAAAAATATATGAAAATTTTGGGACAATGTTTTTCACCTACCTTTTAAAATCGATCGACGAAAAAAGTGTGTACCTACGTAGGGTCAGCGTCAAAAGTCGCTCATCACTGTTGTACTTTTTCGCTCTACGGCCAGATACAGCGCGTCATACTTGATTGACAAGTGTGTTATTGCGACAAGGTACATAAGTGATGAGCTACTTTTGAAGCTGACAGAGGGTCGAGCACGACTTGTCGAATCCTGCGTAACGTTACGGCTATCGTATCGAGATCGAGAAACCTCATACTAAATTTTTGTTCCAAATACGCTCGCTGCGGGCGCTGTTCCAAACGTCATACAAACTCGACAAAGTTTACTATTCGATTTTACGTGACACAGGTTTCGAAAAGTCGTGCTCGACCCTATTTACAACTTTTATAAAGTGGCCCAAATTATTTCAAGGTGGGGGGGGACAAGTTTTTAGTTACTGCTTACTCTAGTATTTTAATGATAAAAATGTAAATACTCGTAGCCAAAATGTTTCTTTGTGGAAACGCCTGCTGTCTAGACAGACACCGTTTTGGCAGACATTCATCTGGTAATTTAATGGTCCGTTCTTGAGCCATGCAAGCGGGAGTGCGAGGGGCCAATTATGTAAGTTTGTTGTATATAAAGGTCGATGAACTTACTAGGATCGTTAGTTTATGTCATTTTGTTTTTTTTTTGACACTAGAATTATAGGTTGCTAATTTTAAGATAATCTAGGGATTACCCTTATATTTCACACTGATTTATATAATAAGAATATTTACTTTTTCGTCTTTTTAACGTTTTGTGTGAACGCGGTTTTGTGGCACCTGTGATTGTGCATACGAAGGCAAGAAAAGAAGAAAAAAAAATAATCAACGTCACACAATTTCACGAATATAAAAAAACAATTTAAAGAAAACATTGTGAACAACAAAAATATGTGATGTGTGTACACACACAAATTAAATGTGTGATGTTTTTTTGTGTAAAATTGTGATCTCAGAGTAGCAAGATAATCGGTTCGGTCAATTAATAATAGACCGCCGCGAAGTAATACATCTTGCAATAAACCATATAGTCAATAAAATATGATTAGGTATAATTCATCATAATTACGTTGATCACAATTATGATTAACGTAGTTATTATGTTATTAATCACATTAGCTGTTATCTCCTGAGTTTATATAAGAGTATTATTCTTGGAGTTTACTATCCTACATCTAGAGACCTCAATAGATGGCGTAGTACTGTTACTAGACAGTAGTCCAAGAACGAGTATTACTTCATAATCGAGTAGTATAACGTTATCGAGAAATTTGTATGACGTTTGGAACAGAGTCTACCCGTGAGCGTATTTCGAGATAAAATTTAGTAGGTATGAGGTTTGTCGATTTCGATACGATAACGTAACGTTACGCAGGATTCGAAAACTTCGTGCTCGGTCTACTTCTCTTACGCTAGAACGTTAGGTCGCACAATCTCATTTTCACATCACTGCCTCCTTATGGGATACAATTGCCAAGTTCCATAATAACCACTCCGTAACGTTCGATACCTCGATACACGGTCATTGTTCCCTTTTGTCGACTAACGTTGCGAGTTTCGGTAAGAATTTCAATGCACCGGTCGGTTATAATGGGTTCAATTCAGTATCTAGACTAGACTTCTATTTTTTTTTTTTTTTTTTTTTTTTATTTAGATCTTCTAGATGTTGCCCGCGATTTCGTCCGTGTAGAATACGGTTCACAGTATCAGCGGGAACTGTGCAATTTTCTGGGTTAAGAGGTAGTCTGTTTAATCTAGAGCATAAAGAATAAAGATATTCTAGGTCAAAATCTATCACACATTATCACGATACTCGGGACTGACCAAGGGGGTCATAATAATAAGATGAATAAGGATTCATAAACGCTTGTCAAGCTTCTGTTAACTTAGCAATCTCTTGTCTCTACCTGTTACTTTGATATTAGCCTTTGCCAAACAAAGACAAACGATTGCTAAGTTAACAGAGGCTTGGCAGGCGTTTATGAATATGAGGTTTAATCGCGTAAAAAATGTATATCCGAAACGTCGAGGTATTTAAATTTAAATATAATATTTTTTACGCGATTAAGTCCCGACTATCATGATAATGTGTGAAAATCGCGAAAGTTTAAATCAATGCATCTATTTTCACGTTGATGGTAATTTATATAGGTACAAGCTAGCCATGACTTACGCAAGAATAACATGGAATAGAAGGAAAAAGTCGTGATAGAGTCGTGATGATAGAGTGTCGTGGGTTCAAACCCCGGCTCTCACATCTGAGTTTTTCGGAATTTATGTGCGGAATTACATTTGTAATTTATCATGCTTTTCGGTGAAGGAAAATACCGTGAGGAAACCTGCACATACCTGCGAAGCAATTCAATGATGTGTGTGAAGTTCTCAATCCGCACTGGACCCGCGTGGGAACTATAGCCCAAGCCCTCTCATTCTGAGAGGAAGCCTGTGCCCAGCAGTGGGACGTAAAAAAGGCAAGAAAGGGAAGAAAGGTGTATGTACTTCGCGTGCCGAAAAGAACGGCCGAGAACCTCATTACGCGTTCAAGCTAGCGAGCGCTTTTCGTGTGCGACGTCAGGTTTTAATAAAAACAAAATACCTTGTTGTTCGACAATTAACTGTTCACACACCATCAAAAAGTTGCAGCTGTTATTCGAGGTATTTCCTCACTAAATTACACTAGTCGTGACGTTAAGTACCTAAGCAAAATTTTACATGCTCGGTTCCCCTACAAATTGATGAACTGTTTTGTTGTATCATGGTATACTATTGTGACTTAAACATTTACGTTCTCAATTGGGGCATCTTTTTGTGTTTTTCCCAATTTTTTATTTTTACGGTTTCCCCGTGAATATCAACTATATTTTTAATAAACTCACTCGCATAGGCGGCGCTAGTCACAGCAAAAAGTGATAAAAACGAGTTGAAATTTGAATACATGGAAATAATTACCAATTCTGGTGTAATGGAGCACGCACCCGGAGTGTCGAGGATCCGTGTTCGATTTCCTGGGTTGGCATTTTTCTGATTTTTAGGGTTCCGTACCTCAAAAGGAAAAACGGAACCCTTATAGGATCACTTTGTTGTCCGTCTGTCTGTCTGTCTGTCTGTCTGTCTGTCTGTCTGTCAATCTGTCTGTCTGTCTGTCAAGACCCTTTTCTCTGTAACGCGTGGAGGTAGGTTGCTCAAATTAATATCAAATACTCAAACCTACGGTCCCTGGAAGCTGTGAAAAAATCTAGTTTCTAAGTCAACGCAATCAAAAGATACAGTCATTTAAAAAGTCGTTTCCATACAAATTGCCGTAATTTGAAAACCTAAAGGGTACTTCCAGTTGTCCTAGAAACTTGAAATTTGGTACGAAGGTAGCTCTTATAGTACAACCACTCCGAAGAGTCTCAAAATCTTAAATTTTTATGTCCGTCTGTAGATTTAAAAGACCAATATAAATTGACCCCACACTGCGTACATTTTGCTTAGGAGCAGGGCTCTGCTAACACTGGACTTCTTAAAACGGTGGGGAAAAGCGTTAAAATCTTTCTACGGAACCCTCGTGCGCGAGTCCGATTAGCACTTGGCCGGTTTTTTTTTCTGTGTAAGTATTCATGTTTCAGTGAGTTTATTAAAAATATAATTGAAACATTTACATTCTTAACATGAAACTACCGTGAGATTCAATCATAGTGAAATAAACGGATCACGGAGTTGAGTCGCGGCGCGCAGTTTACGTCTCGCCACCTGCGTGACGTGTACTCCTAGAGGAAGGGCTACGGATTAGTCCGAAACATGTTGGGCTATACTCGACTGACATACGTGAGTCATCCGTTTATCTCACTATGTTTACATTCTTTTATAATTTTAGCCAGGGCCGTGTTTTATAAAATTACAAGTTACAGTTTACAAGCGGGAGACTCTTTCTAACAAAAGGTGGTAGAATGTGACTTCCGCTTGTAAATTGTAACTTGTAGCTTTATAAAACAAGATCCTGACTGTCAATTCTTATATTTGTGGCCACTCTCCGTTATTTAAAAAAAAAGTAAACATACAACCTCAAGTTCATGTCTACTGAAGAAAGAAAAATGATTAACCCATTTAGAAAACCGTGCAAAGCAATTATGTAATGTATGCAGGCGACCTAATATTTAGCTAAGTGACCATGACTACGTAGTCATAGGCTCAACCGTTCAACATAACGATGTAAGACATAGCATAACAGAGAAAATGATAAAAATCATGTGCCCTGCCTCGGCTGATATTGCCCGCAACCGCACTTCGCACGTCATCAACTTTCATCGGTACGGCCTCGTAACCCTAGCAAGTTGAGAAGTCGCAACTCTTATAGCGCTTACGGAGAATCCGATACGTCCTTCTTTGGTTGGACTGTCGGGTCTGCATAGTGCAGGGTTGCCAACGCGTCTGTTTTTCAAATGTAAGGGCAATTTTCTTTCATCATCATGTCAGCCGAAAGACGTCCACTGCTGGACATAGGCCTCCCCAAAGGCTCTCCACTCAGACAGCTCTTGTCCCGGTCCGCGGACGCTATTCGAGAACCTTCTGACCACATCGGTCATCAGTCCTTCGAGCAATTTTTTTTGCTTGTACAAAAAAAAAAACGTTTCGCATATAAGGACCGTCAGCAATGAAAACCTGCAATTAAGCTACATTTTGCTTTTTACCGTATATAATCCTTGAAATTGGACTATACTATAGTTTCGGTCAGCAGCTTCCCATGGTTCAACAAAAAATGCGTTCATTTTACTTTGATAACTATAATATTTAGCACTGTAGTTTAAACTATGGTGGGTATATGGGAATTAAGGTACGCAGTTTATTATAAGCCCGAAATTTTGTGTGGATGAATGTAATGATGTTTGTTACTCTTTCACGCAAAAACTACTACAAGGATTTTGATACAGCAATATAGCTTAAATTAAACCCCAGAATAACGTATAGATTTTTTTTCTAACGAACAATTCCGAGCAAAGCGTTTTCGCTCTTCCTTTCATCAGGAGTGGAATTCCCTGCCTGCGTCTGTTGTCCGTGAACATTTATAATCTGGCCGTTTTCTAGTCTAGGGTCTAGGGTGAATGGGCATTTGCTAGACAAGCGAGCTCCATTACAGACCATATCATCGCTTACCATCCGGCGTGATTGTGGTCAAACGCAAGCCTACGTGTATTTAAAAAAAATGCTTGTTTCCCTCGGAACGATGGACGACTTTTTACGCAAACTAATTCGCGAGTAACAGCTAGTAATTTAAATAAATCCGCAAATACGAGCACATCGCATAAAGGGCAGTATGTCATTCCCAATTGGTTCACATTAATTGTGTAGCTGTGGCAGACGGTTTGTATCGCTCTGTTTATGTATGGACCATTAAGTACAATAACTGGTAATTCAATTACCACAGAGGACCGAGCGCGAATATAATATTCGAATTCTAAGTAACGTAATCAAGAGTAGTAACGTTATCGTATCGCCATCGAGAGAATTCATGTAAAATTTTAGTATAAAATAAGTAAGTGTGGGAGGCGCTGTTCTAAACGTCGTACAAATTTTGTCCATAACGTTACACTCGATTACGTTACGTAGGATTCGAATATTCGTGCTCGGGCCTCTGAGTGTTTTGGTTACATTTATTTCTATGCTCGTTAAGCCTTTAACGATCACATATGTGTATTTATAAATGGGTGTTTTTATAACAACACACTTACGTATCACTTATGTGTGTTTATTCACTAAGTTCACTAAGTACTATCACTACCTACTACCTACCTGATTGAATCTTACCTTGTGAGAAGGCTCACATACTAAGTACATATTGGCATATGCCAATCTTGGTGTAAGGGTAGGCACGCGACACGGAATGTCGAGGATCCGGATTCGATTTCCGAGGTTGGCATTTTTCTGTTTTTTTTTCTATGTATTCATGTTTCAGTGAGTATTTTAAAAGTGTAACAACTGACATACTAAGTGATGTTAAATTTATGTAAATACATTATACTGGTGTGTTCAGGAGGAAAAATTCTTTCGATGCCTTTAATATTAATTTACAGGCCCTATTTCACCAACTTTATAATTGTCAGTTTTCAGTGACAATTCGATGTCAACTGCTTTCTTCAACGAAATTGTTCGAATTGTCACATAAAACTGACAATTTTAAAGATGTCAGCTTACAATGACAATTTGATCTACATTTCATTACTAATATGAAGCGCGATAAAACAAAAGCTAATCAAGTTAGCAATTGACACCGAACTGTCATTGTAATGTGACATTGTAAAGTTTGTGAAATAGGGGCCAGAGGGTCGAGCACGACTTTTCGAATCCAGCGTAACGTTACGGTTATCGTATCGAAATCGAGAAACCTCATACAAAATTTTAGTTCCAAATACGCTCACGGGCGGGCGCTGTTCCAAACGTCATACAGACTCGATAACGTTTACTATTCCATTTTACGTGACGCAGGAGGACTACTACGAAATTTGAAAATCGAAGTTCGTATCGCATCGTCCCGCTCACATTCGTGTTAAATAATATTAGCGTGAGCGGGACGGCACGACACGGCAGGTTTCGGAAAGTCGTTACGTTACTTTACGAAAGCTGCGTATCGTAAAATCGAATAGTAAACGTAGTCGAGTTTGTATGACGTTTGGAACAGCGCCCGCCCGTGAGCGTATTTATGACTAAAATTTAGTATAAGATTTCTCGAACTCGATACGATAACCGTAATGTTACGCAGCATTCGTAAAGTCGTGCTCGACCCTCAGGCTCGATAACGTTTACTATTCGATTTTACGTGGCGCAGTTTCGAATATTCGTACTCGGGCCTCAGGTGTCTATGAACTGAAATGTTTGTAAATTCCTAGCTTCAGCCCCCAAACTACGAAATTCGAAAATCGAAGTTCGTATCGTGTCGTCCCGCTCAAGCTAATATCATTTAATACGAGAGTGAGCGGGACGGCACGATACGAAGATCGAATTTTACACTTCGTAGTCGGGGGCTGGCAACCCTATCCTATAGCGTTCTATTCCGAGTGGCCATTGGAAGAGTGCTCTCATGCGTTCGGCGATTTCCGCCGGTTCCTTCTCGTGGTTTTATTGCTAACGAATTGCTGTTAAGCAGCAAGCCTCCCGGGGTTTATAACAATGCCCATGTATAGTTGTTTTTTCACGTGTCTAATTATTGGGGTTGTCTATTTTTTTTAAACCCCGGGTTTATAACAATGCCTGTGTAGTTGCTTTTTCACGTTACTAATTGGGGTTGTCTATTTTTTTTAAACCCCGGGTTTATAACAATGCCTGTGTAGTTGCTTTTTCACGTTACTAATTGGGGTTGTCTATTTTTTTTAAACCCCGGGTTTAAAACAATGCCCGTGTAGTTGCTTTTTCACGTTTCGAATTAGGGTGGCTATTTTTTACAATGTGTCGTAAATTGAAAACCATTTCGAGATTAACGCTTTTTGAATTGCTTCTGGTATTTTTTCATTTTTGTCATCATCATCAGCCTATTTACGTCCCACTGCTGGGCACAGGCCTCCTCTCAGAATGAGAGGGTTTGGGCTATATAGTTCCCACGCGGGCCCAGTGCGGATTGGGAACTTCACACACACGATTGAATTGCTTCGCAGGAGTGTTCAGGTTTCTTCACGATGTTTTTCCTTCACCGAAAAGCTCATGATAAATTACAAATGTAATTACGCACATAAATTCCAAAAAACTCAGAGGTGCAAGCCGGGGTTTGAACACACGACCCTCTGCTTGAGAGGCGATAGGTCAAACCACTAGGCTATTACGGCTTCATTGTATTTCATTTGCAGCAAAATGCACAGGGTCCGTTGAATGATTTTTTTTATACGACGCGGAAGGCAAACGAGCAAGTGGGTCACCTGATGGTAAGTGATCACCACTGCCCATAGACACCAGCAACCCCGGGGGGGTTTGCAGATGCGTTGCCAACCTAGAGGGCTAAGATGAAATGTCTCTTGTGCCCGTAATTATACCGGCTGTCTTACTCTCCACACCGGCACACAACAGTGCAAGCACTTTGCTTAGCGGCAGGATTAGCGAGTAAGATGGTGGTAGCGATCCGGACAGACCTCGCACAAGGTCCTACCACCCGCAAATGTGTGCGTGTTTTTTGGCATTTGTGTGACAATTTTGTTTTAGTTTGAGTATGTATGGTTTGTAGAAAAGTAACAAATTCTGACATGAGCGGTAGACCTCCCCCTCGAAGAGTGGCAGAAAAATTGTAGTGCCACAAGCCAAATGCGCCTCCCGTCTGTCTGCTTTATAATGATACATCTACCACATATACAATTATGTTATTTTGATATGGTAACAAAATCAATATCCAAGTGGCGCCATCTGTGCCTTTATGCTTTACAGTAATAAAGTATTCAGTTCGTTCAAGATAACCGGCGTTTTATTAATAGGTTATGGGCCCAGCACGCTTCCACTGCGCAACTGCGCACTGCGCTTCTGCTGGCGTGATAATGGACATCGTTGCCTCTAAACTAACACGATAAACAATCTCATATGTTCTGAGTTCAAGAAGTTCCTACTTAATCCGGCAATCAGCGAAACAGCGTTCTTAATTGAATTATGTTGTTCTCCAACTCTTCCTTTTCCAGGCAGTGTAGAGAACGTAGAAATCAAGATTAAATGCTCTAATTAAACTCAAACTGCATTAACATTCTTAAAATACAAACAAGTAGGTATTAAGTAACCTTGAGATAGGACAATTTAAACGGCTTAATTTTACGCACAGTCAGGGAATGATAACGCTACCTAGAATAGTATTGGTATTTTGAAAAATAACGTTATTTATTGCTATTTTGATGCGCGTGGTAGCACCTTGTGCGAAGTCCGGCCGGATCGCTACCACCATCTTACTTGCAAATTCTACCGCTAGACAGCAGTGTTTGTACAGTTGTGTTCCGGTGTGAAGAGTAAGACAGCCAGAGTTTATTACGAGCACAAGAGGCAATTCAACTTAGCCCTCTAGGTTGGCAACACATCTGCAAACCCCCCCAGGGTTGCGGGTGTCTATGAGCACTGGTGATCACTTATCATCTGGTAACTCACTTGCTCGTTTGCCTTGCTTGTCGTATAAATTTTTTTTTGGTAACGATACCACAAATATCGATACCTTGGTATCTATACCCTACATCAACACAAAGTCAAGTTGCCAGCTCGTTCTACTAGCTAAAACCCCTCGCTCTTCAACACTCTCACTATCTCGTTTATACAAGTTTTTAATTACACAAAGTTAAAAAAGCAATCCCAAACAATAAAATACATCATTAATATTTCGTGCCGCTTACGCTCATGTCATGAAATACCAAATACCAAATACCAAAAGCTCCATCAGAATTGGAGATGCGTTATTTTGATGCGAAAAGCTTAGAATGACACGACAGTCGCAGATTGCGAGTCAAGATAAAACTTCATCCATTAAAAGATAAAACGCAATCAATTAAAATTAATTAAAATTCCACCAAGTTTAATGTTAATTCGATGAAAGGAAAACTTTACGAAACAAATTGCTTCAGTCGTCAATTAAACAGAACAAAGTTAACAAATAAATCGAAAATTCGGATTTTCGTGTACAAACACTTACGTCAAATGTAAGCGAAAATAAATTAAAGGCATTGACCTAATACTTTTAAATTAGTTAGACATTATTAAGTGATGGTGATGGTAATGAGCAACGTTGATAATTATATCGATAAAACAATCGAAGGCTAGTTAGATTGGCTTATAAATATAACAGCTAGTTGCCTACCAAACTACATACATTTTAACAAAAAGGGAGCCACCTGCATCAGTGCGACGGTTCTAAAAAAAAAATGCATTTAGCGATGAAGCCAGTTTAGGCTACTTATTCTATACTTACTAGCTGTTGGCCGCGATTTCGTCCGCGTAGATTTCGGTTATCGCTATCCCGCGGGAACTTTTTAATTTTCCCAAATAAAAAGTTGCCTATGTTATTCCTCTATATTGAAACTATCTTCTTATCAAATTTCATCTAGATTGGTGCAGCGGTTTTCCCGTAAAGAGGTGACAGAGAGACAGAAAGACAGAGAGACAGAGTTACTTTCGCATTTATAATATTAGTTAGGATTAGGATAATAGTCAAATGTCAAAAAAAGGCTGAAGTATAATCATTAAGAAAAATATTGAAATTGTAATAAAAACCATTTACCCATATTTTTTATTCATTCCTAATTATGATGTATATTTTAATAAACTGTATACAGACGATGTAAAATTAAGCTCCGCGTTTCGACTCCTAAATTACATTTTCAATGACGCGCTGCTCAACTCAATAGAACAATGCAGTGAAACTGCATTCGTCGGCAACTGCAGTAGGACTGCAATTAAGCAGTTGAAAGCAGAATCTGAATGCACCCTTAATCAGCTGGCAACTCAATCTCCAACTCCAATTAAAATGTGAAAAAAAGATGTAAAGGTGTTTTTTAAAGAAACTAACTAATTTAAGAATGTTGTTTTATTTATTTACGCAAATATTTAGAATTAGAATTCTGACATGACCTAACCAATATAAAAGTTGAAAAACCTCCGTAATTTTTATTGGTAAGTCCAATATCTCAGAAATGTTTTAATCGATTTTGAGGAAACTTAACTGAGGGATCTTTTGAAAATGAGCCTACCTATTCCTCAAAGGGCTGACAACACACCTGTGATTACGTTTTCTAGTTACGATGACACAAATAGACATACATATGTAGATACACAGACACACAAGTACATTCGTACACAAATTTATAACACAATGTTTCATGATCTCAATTGGAAAATCTTTTTGTATTTTTTTATTTATTTATTTTCCAATTTTTTTATTTTTACGGTCTTCCCGTGAGTTATCAATTATAATTTTAATAAACTCACCGAAACATGAATACACAGAAAAACCAGAAAAAATACCAACCCCGGGAATCGAACCCGGAACCTCGACACTCCGGGTCGCGTGCCCACCCTTACACCAGAATTGGTATTTACCAATACAAATACCAATACCAATACCAATTACCAATTTGAAATACCAATTCTGGTGTAAGGGTGGGCACGCGACCCGGAGTGTCGAGGTTCCGGATTCGATTCCCGGGGTTGGTATTTTTTCTGGTTTTTCTGTGTTGTTGTTTCGGTGAGTTTATTAAAAATATAACACAATGTTTTTTTGCGTCGATGGTAAAAACTAAAATCACAACAGTTTATGGATTTGCAATACGATCATCATCATCATCACCAGCCTTTTTTACGTCCCACTGCTGGGCACAGGCCTCCTCTCAGAATGAGAGGGCTTGGGCTATAAGTTCCCACGCGGGCCCAGTGCGGATTGGGAACTTCACACACATCATTGAATTGCTTCGCAGATGTGTGCAGGTTTCCTCACGAAGTTTTCCTTCACCGAAAAGCTCATGATGAATTACAAATGTAATTCCGCACATAAATTCCGAAAAACTCAGAGGTGCGAGCCGGGATTTGAACCCACGACACTCTGCTTGAGAGGCGATATGTCAAACCATTAGGCTATCACGGCTTTTTTTTGCAATACGATACAATAAAAATATTCTTTACAACACAACAATATAGTACAAGGAAATTACAAAAAAAAGTGGTGAGGTAGAAAAAATAGGCAATTTACATTACAGTAACGTGTTAAATATCAAGAGTATGGGGGACACACATACTCGTACATAAAAATAATGCTAACAGAGCTAAATTTCTGTAACAAAACTTAACACGAGCAACAAAATTATATTCACTTGATTGACTAATTGCTGATGTGCGTAATAATTTTGACAACCGGTTAAACAAACCACGCGGTTGTTTTGTGCAGAAATCGCAACGTTAGACGCATGCGATCGACTTTTGCCACGTTGGTTCAATGCTGCGTTTAACGGGTAAAACAGTGTTTGATAATTAGATTATCTGATGTAAAATGAGGTATAGTTTATCGAAACAACCGCGCGCTTTATAGCCCGCTACCGTATTTCACTGCTAAGCGTAGAACTCTAGACTTCCCCAACTCCCGGTTTGGAGTACTAGCGGATCTTAGCATTTTTATTTATGCATTCAAGTCGTCTCAGTATAAAGTCAAAATTGAGTCCATCGGTAAACGTTACCGCCCTTATTTCCCCAAGGTGTAATTAAACACTGATCGAATTATCCAGTCACTAGACTGTGAGTGAGTGCTAATTTTGGAGCGGGCCACAGGCATGTATAGGTACGTGCAAAATGCTTTTCGCTCATCTTCGTTTACACTTTGTTAATCAAAGAATTTTTGGTTCCCTGCATCACTCTGCCTTTGAATATGTACAAACGGGACATTGTTAACATCCATATATGTACAGTCAGCGTTAAAATCGAACCTGCCAGGGTGTTTAAAACCAGGTGAATATGTCTATTATAAATTTTAAGTCAATAGATTTAGGTTTATTCTCATTATAATTTTCTAGGGCTGTGATAGTATAATTTAATGACTATTAAAATAGTTAATTTCTGTTATGCTCGCAATAAACTTAGATACTATACTTAGGTAATTGATCTCATGTAGTTACTAAGCTGAGTTTACCTGTATCTTAATAATAGTATTTGTTAAAAATTTTGCATGCCGATGAGGCAGAACGCAGTGTTGGTTATGTACCTATGTAACTTATGACCTGTATTCTCGCAATAAAAATATTTCATTTCATTTCATTTCATTTCATTTCATTTCATGTCCCTTAGCACCACAAGCGTGCCATCGTCTCTGTCCTATATCGCGCTAGCGAATTTTCTCAAGTCTGATGCATAAATACCACTTCCAACTCTCTTCCTTCGGCAGATGTTACGACTGGGTAGAGATTATATTTCTCTGTTGGAGTCTCCTCAAAACACTTTAAACTTCGAACACTTGGACCTAGATACATAGTATAATTATGTATTTATAATCAAAGTTGTAGAACATTTTATCAGCTTTCATTGTGGGCTATGACGCATCGTTTTCGAGATGTGAATAAAACAGTTATTAAAAAATCGCTTACCTGCGAGGGGTGGGGACTTTTAGTACCTATGTTTGTCTTTTAACTAGTCAAAACAAAGTCCCGAAGTCAAACTTTCTGCTTTCGACCTTTCCAACCACACTCCCCTTGTAAGCACTCATTTACCAAGCTATCAGCTGAGCCCGAGTTCGAATATTCGAATCTTGCGTAACGTAATCGAGTCATAACGTTTGGAACGAAAATTTAGTATAAACTTTCTCAATTTCGATACGATAACTGAACTTAACGTTACGCAGGATTCGAATATTCGTACTCGGGCCTTTGTACGGACTTTTCGAGGACATTTTAGAGTTTTATCGCAATGGCGACTATTCTAATTATCATCCGCCATTGCAATTGATTTTAAAAATAAGTTTACGACGTACAATAGATTAGAGTCCTGCATTGCTTATTGTGTAACTCGCTCGCAATCAGCATCATTCATTCATTTTGTATGGGCTGACAATTGGTATCGGAAACAGCTAGCTGTCACAGTCGTATTAAAACTGATATTTCAAACCGATGGCGAAGTGTCAAATTAGTTACGAAATAAGCCTCCGGGTTTCCTAGGGTAAGTAAATAATTATACTAAGACAGTAGGTATAAGCCAGTAATCTTCCTTAATAACATCTATTATTATAATTCATATTTCATTTATTTCATGCTTTTCACAGGTTACAAAGATCTTATATACTTAAAAAAGTTCAGCCATGAAACACCGCAGGGCACCGCGGTATATTTACTTACAATTAACAAATATATTAAAATTGGTAACAGTAGGTGTCTCTTTTTTGGGATCTAATGTTTTACTTTGAAAAAAAAAAACTCTTGCAACGTATAATAGCTTTTGTGCAGCAGATATTTATTAAGGTTCTTGATAAATATGTTGTCCCTAGTTTCATCTTTTATGATTTTCGGGAAATGGTTATATATTTTAATGCACATGGCATATGGGCCAGAACTATGTAGCTTTAGTTTAGAATTTGGCAGAGGCAATTTGTTTCTTGGGCGGAAGTTAATAGGGTGCAGATTTGTTGGATGTGGATTAGAAACAAGGTATTTATATTTCCTTTTTTTTTAGGTTTAAATACTTTATTTACATAATAAAAGCAATTTACAATGACATTAAATCTAAGCTTACACTAAATAAAGTACAACTTAAAACTAAATTAAATCTAAATAAGGCCCCCGTGGCAAAGTGCCCAAAAGGCTGGCAGCGTTGCCTCGCTGAATAGCGATGCTGATTCTTTGAGAGAGAAAACTGCCAGCCCTTTGGTCACAAGTTGCATCAACTAAGCGCTTTTGTAACTCAGAAATAAGCGTGTAAGCGTTGGGACCCCATGGACCCAAAGTTTCAAACCCTTTCCTTATTAATTTACTTGTCTCCAATTATAATCTTATACTCGTACTAACAGTAAGTATGCTCTCAAATTACGATATCACCGTCTAGGAATAATAACAATTTAATTACATCAATGTTTGTTAAATGACGATTAGATTAATCTTATCTGGTTACTTTATCGTATTAATAGTCTAAAAATAGTCAACACTGACAGACTATAAACAAATCAAAGCCATGTTTGATCAGTGATTAAAGTGATTATGAGTTAAATATATTTAAAGTCATTTTATAAATACAAAATGCACCTCTTACGCTTTTCACTTGTTTTTCTCGGACTTAAGTTCTCAGATAGAGGTAGTTTTTACAGGTATATTTCTAACTAATGCATTTAAAGCTGAACTTTTCTATCGATAACTTGAACTGCGAATAGTGTAATAAATGAATCACTCACGTATAGAAGTTTAATACGATGTTTCCAAATAATTCGTGTGCGTTTCACCGCCGCCGAGTCGCGCGCTACGTGAGTAACCAATTTAATTAACTATTATTGAGTATCACAGTAGTTCCATGTTAAAATTAAGAACATTGAGAAGCCCCGACATTTTCATTTCAAAGTCTAATATCACAAATACATACAGTGGAACATAGAACCTCCTCCATTTTTGAAGTCGGTTGAAAACGGCTGAACAGATTTAATAATGAAAGTAAGCTAGCAACCATCTCGATCAAACCGTTTAGGAGCTATGAAACAGACAAACACACAGATACATACAATACAACATCTCTTTTTTGGGGGTTTAAAAAAGGAGGATAAGCCAAACAATAATGTATTGAATATTTTTATGATCTAATGTATACAAAAACACCAATACGTGCAAACCAACTAACTCGCCCGCACACTGGCTAATAAGATATGTTAATTATAGGTACTTTATCCTTTAAATCATAATAAAGAACAAAAACACTGAACGGAAAATAATGATCGCTTGTTCTTCTCCCTTAATGTTCCCCTAAACTTGTAAAAAAACAATAGAATTATGACTCAAATGAGCTTCGGAACTTTTCAAATAATAGCGGAGACAGATGGTTATTCCAGGAATCATTAATTACAACGACACTCCGTTTCACGATGACGAAATGACTAATGACGGCCGTTGACTCCTCTAGCAAGTGTCAAAGACTTGCTTCCCAGTTTAATTTGGTACTGAGGCAATACACATTATGATGGCTGAAGTGTTTCTTGCAACTAAAAAGACTAAAGAATTTTTGAAAAATAAATTTTCATACAGCAATCTGGCTATAAGCCACGCGCACAATTTGCCACAATGACAGTTTGACATTTTCAACGCAAAAAGTGGTCATGAGCGTCGGTTTCATGTAATTTGGCTGCCGTTGGGTTTACACTTGACATAATTTTTTAGGTCCAAAATGGCGGATGACAGTTTGAGGTTTTTGACTCAAGAAATAAATCATGGGTATGTTTTTACCATGTAATTTGACTGAGGTGAGCTTGAACTTGACATTACTTCTAGATGGCGGATGTCAGTTTGACATTTTAAACTCAAAAATAGTCATTAATGTCAATTTCATGTAATTTGGCTGCCGTGAGCTCGAATTTGACGTATTTTTGAGATTTTTGACTTAAAATATAGCCACGGGTGTAGATCTCATGTTATTTTGCCGCAATAAACTCAAAATTATTAACATTTGATCAAATTGAAAAGGTCCATGGTCATGGGTGATTACTAAATAAGAGCCTATCTTTCTATTATCTAATGACTCTTACTCCATAGATACACCTCCATTAAGGATAGTGTGGCAATAAATATTTCAGGAATTGATCAACCAAGGGAACCCCCTGTGTCTTGCTCAATCATTTGCTTATATATTTTCCGGTTAATGTTTTACTGTACTGTACTTACAGTGTACACCCATAAGAAATTGTAGTATTGTGTTCTAAACAACTTCTCGAGACACTAAGTCTACCAGAGACTTTCAGATCCGCAAAAGTCTTAAAAAAATCCGGTTTTAAGTAAACTCTTTAAAACGTACGCGAAAAAAGCCATTAAGGTTGTATATTTTTTCCAGCCACTAATAAAACTCTTTATGCCTTTGCACTCAAGCAGTAACGGAAATCGTATTTTCTCTTCCCGTTTGGAAATGTCCAATTTTAGAAGGATCGCTTGAACAGGCGAAGCGTGAAAGTGGAATAAATGAACACCTATTTCATGATACGCTACGCATCGGAGCCTTTTACACTTTCGTGTGAACAGTACGTGAACGTAAAATCCCCATGCACGCTTTAACAATATTATCATGACACTCGGGACTTAATCGCGTAAAAAACGTATATTTAAATTTGAATTTAAATACCTCGACGTTTCGGACGCGAAGTTGCGTCCATGGTCTCGAAGGGACTGAAGAGGCGGGTATCAACATCTCCTAGCTGCACGACCAAGTGTGAGTAGTTCGAGGAACCCGTGCAGCTAGGAGATGTTGATACCCGCCTCTTGAGTCCCTTCGAGACCATGGACGCAACGTCGCGTCCGAAACGTCGAGGTAATTAAATTCAAATTCAAGTATATGTTTTATACGCGATTAAGTCCCGAATATCATGATAATGTGTGAAAATCGCGAAAGTTTAAATCAATACGCTTTAACAATGTAAGTGAGAAACTGTAATTTTATTTTAGGTATTCGAGGTGATTGTAAAAAGAAGATAGACGTTGTGTCGTATCAGGATATGAAAGAACTCGCATTGGAAAGAACGCACTGGAGACAACTGCATCGACAAAAATGACACTCTTAAATAAGATGATGATGAGGTGATTGTGAGAAGTATTTTTAAGTACACATTCTTTGCCTACTTCGTATCATAAATATTCACTTTCGGTTTTTCTTATAAAAAAAATCACCACTCTGCAATAAATAATATAATCTGACTGTCATACAATTTCTGTTTATTTTGCCAGAACAAACTTTACATTTATTTGTTAAACATAACTTATCTGAGGGTAGTGAAACTATTAGGCTCTTAGTATAAAGATAATACCGAATTATTATGATAACATTCGATTATGAAATGGTTTGTTTACAGCAAACAATCTACATAAACATAAGCAAACCCTTGCTTGAATGAATCTGTTTGTGTTCCCGGGTTGAACACACATCTTAAGTAATCTGTGTGCCTTGAATGTTCTGAAATCTAAATCCCTATGACCTTCAGCTAAATCCCCTCTATGCCCTTAAGTCTTGCAAGTAAATTGCATTGTGCTACGTAGAGGATGACTTAAAGCGTATCGAACGTAAATTAAGCGTGAAGTGATGCTGGCTATAAATTGGAAGAAGCTTCAATCATTCATTATATTATTAAGACGAAGATTTTTCAGCGTAGTTACATCCTAGGGCCAAATTTAACTGATTGTCAGTTGTCAGTTTGTATACGAGGGCTGTTTGATAAGTACCCGTTTTCTAAATATATTAATATCACTAACCGCAAATAAGTATACCACCTTTTTAAGCCATTTTTCATTTTTGTTTTTTTTCTCATTTGACAACGATCCAGTGAAGGCGTGAACTTAAAATTGTTAAAATGGAGAAAGAACAGTATCGGTCTGTAATTAGATTCTTATTTTTGGAAGGAAAAACATATGATAAAATAAAAGTAAGAATGCAAGCGGTTTACCATGAATGTGCTCCTTCTATGACAACCGTCAGATATTGGTATAACGAGTTTAAGCGGGGGAGAACAACCGTCTTTGATGAGGATCGCCCAGGCCGGCCAGTTGAGGTGACTACAGACGATATGGTTAAGAAAATTGAAAATATCGTTTTAGCCGACCGCCGAATTAAATCAAAAAGCCAAAATGTTGGGAACACGTTTTTCGATTGTTTTGTAAGCATATGACGTATTTATACTTTTTGATATTTACACTAAACTTGTCAGCTAATGTATGGACTGGAACCCGCACTAATCAAAGTGTAAATAGCCCCGAAATAGGCAACCTTCCTCTGCTTGACAGAGGGAACCAGTTCCACTTTCTTCGCCGTAATTTATATATTTGTGGTTAAGTTAAACAATGCACTATTTTCGTTTCATCCTGACGACAAACATTACTGTTTAGATAACAGTAAATACTATTTAACTCAACAGAGAATAAAGGTAATTTGCGTGGCGCCCGCTGGCAGCTGCCAAGGAAATATCACAAATATATTACTTTGACAAATAATATTACTACTCCGAAATGAGGTCGGAAACGTGGGAAATGTTACTGACATAAATAACGCACCATTGTTGTTAAATTTTGTAAGCCATAAATAAAATTGTGGAGTGGGGTCCGTAAGTAAAGAATGTCTTACTGAGTATTCTACCAATCATAATACCACTACTTATAATATTAGGTATAAGCACGAAAGTTTGTGAGGATCGATGTTTTTTAATTCACGCAAAACATATTGAACGTATTTCGATGAAACTTCACAGTAACGTAACTCAGAGAGTCGAGCACGACTTTACGAATGCTGCGTAACGTAAAGTCGAATAGTAAGCGTTGTCGAGTTTGTATGACGTTTGGAACAGCGCCCGCCCGTGAGCGTATTTGGAACTAAAATTTAGTATGAGGTTTCTCGATCTCGATACGATAACCGTAACGTTACGCAGCTTTCGTAAAGTCGTGCTCGACCCTCAGTACCAATAACACATAGGCTACTTTTTATCCTGAAAAAAAAAACGCAGTTCCCAAAGAATAACGATAAAGGAGTTCTACGCAGACCAAGTCGCGGGTTACAGCTCGTTTTCAACAATGGCAGGAGAACAAGAAGAAACAGTCAAACAAACAGACTTTCCACAGCAATTTTTGTACTGACTTCCATTGTAGGCATAGGTAAATCATGATGATACTTAATAAGAAAAGGTTCCATATTCAGTTTCTTTAACCAGCCTACATCTAAGCCTTAAAATCAACGTCGACTTAAATCAATTTGCTCTGTTGTACCTAAATATATCTCATTAGCTATGCCAAATAAATTAATACATACAACAAACCACACACATGTTCTTTTCTCGGTTTTTTCTCTCGTGTACTATTTTTAGCCCACTGTTGCTATCATGTGATCATAATCAAAGGTCAAGCAATATCCTCACAGCGATAATAGTTAACGACTCACCGGCCCGCGCCTCCGTGACGTCACATTGTGCGAAAATAAAAGTGACATAAGAGATATTGGTAATAAGGAGATCCTCGTGAAGAAGTGGCGCCGGAGACACGTGTTAGTGTTACGGAGACCCCCATGCTCATCTTTCTCCGAGCAAGGGTTAAAGTTGTAAGCTATTGGTAGTCTATTAGCAGTCGAGTTCTCCAGTACATACATTCAACAGTTCAAAAATATCTATACACAGACCTTATTGCCAATTACATAAGGTTCGTGTTCAGATATTTATGAACCGTTGACTGTACAGATATTGGAGAACTCGACTGCAGTAGAAAGCCAGCCTAACCCCGAGTTGCCTGGAGACGGTATCACCATCATAAGAAGTGAACCGTAGTAGCGTAAATTTGATGTACCGCTTTTTACGCAGAGATAGAGAGAGAGAGAGAGAGAGAATAACAACCTAACCTAACCTAACCTAATTTGTGTGAAGTTTTCAGTCCGTATGAAGCCTGCAAAGGAACCACGGCCTAAACCTATACTAGTTAATATGAGATGATTTAGTTGCCAAAATAAATAAAAAATGCTTTCACAGAAACTGGTTTCTCTCAAGAAAATATTCAGCTTAGTTAAAAACTATTCGTTTCTTACAAGACGATACTAAACCTAAATCTAAAGAAAATAAGTAACCTGTAATAAACCAACCTATCTATAACGTTTTGTGTTACCGTACCGCCTACATACACTGTCTGTCTATTTCAATAACAGATCTACGGACTAAAAAATCTCTACCTACGCTTTATGTATCATTATAATGTTATTAAGAGTTTACATTAATCACCGAGCTACACTATAGGTGCCTACAATACCTACTTACATCAGAGGCCAATGTCCGAATAATTCGTATGAGTTTGTTCAAGTGGCTATTCGATTCGTCTCTATGTAAGTATGGACGTCCCTTTCTCAAAAACATTGGCAAACGAGACATGTATACAAACGCTTATACAAAGTAAACTTTTTTTTGCGATTGAATTAAAAAAAAAATTTTTTCCTCATCGAGATACTAAATAGTACCTACTTATCATCAATTAGTGACAAGCCTGTTATAAGCAAATTAAATAAATATCATGGGACAATTGACACCGATTGATCTAGTTTCTAGTCCTAAATCAGGTAAAGCCTGTACTGTGGGTACTAGACAGCCGAACGGACGAACATACTTAAATAGACAAATACATACCTAGTTAAATTCATCAGAGTAAATATCTGTCCCGACCGGGGATCGGACCCGGAACCTCAAGCTTTGTAGTCTAACATCTAGTTTATCTGGTATTAAATTCAAATTCAAAACATTTAATTCAGACCATGTCCATAAAGTGTTAGTTTACAATTACCTTATCCTATGTTAGTTAAATCTAAATCTAGGTTTACATAATATTATAAACTAAGCCTCTGGATCCCATATGCACGGAATCCCAGTGTTTCCAGAAAGCGCTAGCAGGAGACTCCAGAACTGTTTTCACGAGGCTGTTGGTGCTTCCACCCACACGACGCATCAGAGAGGCAGTTCTGTTTCTTATTATGGACCTGAAACAACCAGTCCGCGCATTATTGAAACCATTATTGTATTGGATACGCAGGGCATTGAACGCCTTCTTTGTGTAATTTGTCCACAGGCTGCACGCATAAAAGGTCTGACAGAATGCATTAAATAACGTAACTTTGACCCTTCATTACAACGTGCAAACCTGCGAGACAGCATATTACAACGAACGGCCAAAGCCCTGCGCTCCCTCTCAATATCCGCATCATCCCGGAGATTTTCGGTCACCCAGTGTCCAAGGTATTTAAAGCGAGTCACTCTTTTGATACGTGCTCCACACAGAAAAACAGGAGGGAGTGATTCGAAGGCCTTGTTACATTAAAGAAAGATATAAAGAAATATCCCACAGTATTGATAAACTTTCGCGATTTTCACACATTTTTTAGTCCCTTCCAGACCATGGACGCACCGTCGCGTCCGATACGTCGAGGTATTTAAAAAATATATTTTAACGTGATTAAGTCCACAAAAAAACCCATAGGTTTGCCATCCCTGCCTCTGTGGCAGCCATTATTATTCCGTCCGTAAAATCTAGCGGTTAGCAACACTTTTTTAACGTTACCTCGTCCAGTATAATTAGATGCAATGTCTCCGTTCATAGATATATTTAGAACTGGCCGCATAAAACATTACCACAAAAAACGCAAGACTAGACTATGTGGCGGCCATTTAACAAGCAAGCCGTCTTCAAACCGAATGTTTTTATGTTACTGTTTGTTTAGCTGTGGTCTGGTTAGCTACAATAATTCTATTAACTATTTTTAACACTTGTTCTTCAAATATTGTAACATTTTTTATCTTTATTTTCCAAGTAGCTTATGCCACGCGGCTTTGCCCCGGTGAAATATTTCAAAATGGGCTAGTTCCCTATCCCGTGGCAATTACGAAAAATCCCTTCTTAGTGCACTTCTAGGATACTCAAGGTACCTAAATGTGTACTAAATGTCAAGTTTTGGCTGTGCGTTGACAGATCAGTCAGTCAGTCAGGTTTCTGTTTTACATGTTTAGAAGATGATAATGATACATATTATTATAGTGAGTTTTCTTTGTATAATAATATATAATATTATACAGGGCGCGTTTTAATTAACTGTCAAGAATTCAACCAGGGGTTAGTAAGTGTAAGTGAACATCCCTGTTAAGTTTTTATAAAAAAAAAGTTGTCCCATATGCATCCATTGCCTCTGGCTGATTGACAATATAAAACTTTACACTCAACCCTAGTCAACTCTATTGTTATAGACACTAGAGCTGCAAATCATTGTGACCGCTTCTAAGCACGGCTCTATTGTTATAGACACTAGAGCTGCAAATCATTGTGACCGCTTCTAAGCACGGCTCATTTGTTATAGACACTAGAGCTGCAAATCACTGTGACCGCTTCTAAGCACGGCTCTATTGTTATAGACACTAGAGCTGCAAATCATTGTGACCGCTTCTAAGCACGGCTCTATTGTTATAGACACTAGAGCTGCAAATCATTGTGACCGCTTCTAAGCACGGCTCTATTGTTATAGACACTAGAGCTGCAAATCATTGTGACCGCTTCTAAGCACGGCTCATTTGTTATAGACACTAGAGCTGCAAATCATTGTGACCGCTTCTAAGCACGGCTCTATTGTTATAGACACTAGAGCTGCAAATCATTGTGACCGCTTCTAAGCACGGCTCATTTGTTATAGACACTAGAGCTGCAAATCATTGTGACCGCTTCTAAGCACGGCTCTATTGTTATAGACACTAGAGCTGCAAATCATTGTGACCGCTTCTAAGCACGGCTCTATTGTTATAGACATAAGAGCTGCAAATCATTGTGACCGCTTCTAAGCACGGCTCTATTGTTATAGACATAAGAGCTGCAAATCATTGTGACCGCTTCTAAGCACGGCTATATTGTTATAGACACTAGAGCTGCAAATCTTTGTGACCGCTTCTAAGCACGGCTCTATTGTTATAGACATAAGAGCTGCAAATCATTGTGACCGCTTCTAAGCACGGCTCTATTGTTATAGACACTAGAGCTGCAAATCATTGTGAGCGCTTCTAAGCACGGCTCATTTGTTATAGACACTAGAGCTGCAAATCATTGTGACCGCTTCTAAGCACGGCTCTATTGTTATAGACATAAGAGCTGCAAATCATTGTGACCGCTTCTAAGCACGGCTCTATTGTTATAGACATAAGAGCTGCAAATCATTGTGACCGCTTCTAAGCACGGCTCTATTGTTATAGACATAAGAGCTGCAAATCATTGTGACCGCTTCTAAGCACGGCTCTATCGTTATAGACATAAGAGCTGCAAATCATTGTGACCGCTTCTAAGCACGGCTCTATTGTTATAGACATAAGAGCTGCAAATCATTGTGACCGCTTCTAAGCACGGCTCTATTGTTATAGACATAAGAGCTGCAAATCATTGTGACCGCTTCTAAGCACGGCTCTATTGTTATAGACACTAGAGCTGCAAATCATTGTGACCGCTTCGGTTGCTACTTACTGCTGACTGTTCTAAGTATAACCTAACCAACTTAGAAAAGTTGAAAAACCCCCGACATCATCGTTTCAAAGTTCAATATTTCAAAAACGGGTGAACCGAGTGTGATGAACCTTAGCTAAGAACCATCTCGTTTAAATTAGCTTTCGATTAAAAAACCGCATCGAAATTAGTCCATCCGTTTGGGAGTTACGATGCCACAGACAGATACACAGGTCAAACTTATAACAACCCTCTTTTTCGCCGGGGACTAAAAACAGAATAATTGTCTTTGATTTAATTTTGAGCATCTAATTAACGACCTACGGCAGAGACTCTTAAATTAAATACCTAACGTGGTATCTTATCTTGATAAAAACCTACTTGAATACAAAAAATACATCCTCTTCGACGTAAAAAGGAACTAATTAATGAATGCTTTAATTTCCGCATGAAATTCCAAAGCCGTCGCCTGACATCCAACACTGTAGGACCCTGTCACATTAACATTGCCTATCTTTACAACGCATTTGTATACAAGACTGGCTATTATCTAGCTGTGATAAGGTCACAATTTTTTACTGGCTGTTTGGTTAGGCGCTGTCTCTAACATGGCATTGAAAGCATGAACAGGTATAAATTTGCTGCCATTCTATTTTTAGCGTTGAACAATGTGTTCTATTTTTAGACGGACAGGTCGAAAAACAAGTTTGGACGAAAATGATTATAATTATGATGTTGTTTAATATTGTTTATCTACCTACACACGTATCGTAAGTCCTCTATAATGCGTTCAGAAACCGTAGAAAATTACCAGCATTGCAGCACATCGTCGCCTCCGCCGCCAACCACCTCCACCAGCAGGTCCTGCAGTAAAGTAATAGTCATTACGACATCGATTTCGATGTCGTAATGACTTTTCGATATCGAATTCAATTTTTCGAATTTGACGACCAACGTAATTCGCAAACATAGTGAAATAAAACGGATCACTCACGTATATAAGTTGAGTTCAGTCCGACATGTATACTTAATTAATAATGTGATACTGATTTTTTTTACAAAAAAATCAGTTTACGAAACGTTCACTCGGTATGTTTGTCTATGATTAAAAAAAAAAAACAGTCAAATTCGTGACAGGTATGGGTATGATATGCCTTCGGCTTCTGAATCCATCTTAGAGTACTTATAATATGTGTGTAGATAAAGTAATGTATGCAACTCCACATAAAAAACACACTCGTGTTTTAAGGACCCTTATTATGTAGCAGTTGCATAAACTACTATTGTTACTGTAATGTAATCAATTTGAAATTTTGTTGAATGTATTTAAAACACAGTTTTGTTGCATTTTACACATTTAATGCGTTCAGAAGCCGTAATAAATGTCCAGCAATAATACGACATCTTTTACTTTGAAAAGTTTAGTAACGTAATGTCATTAGGTACGACATCGAATTCGATAACGTTAAGAGCTTCAAATTTGGAACATCTTCTAAAACCAGTACAATTTAAATAGGCTTAACGATACGAAACGTCAGCGCAGTATGTTTGAACTTGATAAAAAAAAGGTCAAATTCGTGACCGGTTTTTTGTGTCTTCGGCTTCTGAAAACCCATCTTAGAGTATTTATAATGTGTGTAGATAAAGTAATAATATATGCAACTCTTCATAATTAGGCCTCAAAACACTCGTGTGGTCTTATTATGAAACTCGGCTTGCCTTCATAAAACCACACACTGTTTTAAGGATCCTCATTATGTTACAGTTGCTTAAATTACCAGTTTTAGATATAATTTAAAACGGAATTAATGACCTCGATTACCTTACCTACTAGGTTTGTTGAGCTCCCAATATTAAATTATCCCGTTCTGAATTAATAATTTAGTTAACGTAATTAACCGCAAATCGTTTATAATTGTTGTAGGTATAAATTCTGAAAAAGTCAGATCAGGTGTGAGTCCGAACAACTTGAACGCTTAGAGCTGGGAAGGAATGGAGACGTTAATGCGCGATTTCCCCTCTGCCAAATCTCTAACATTAAGTCTGACTAAAATGATCAGGGTCTGTTGATTGTGTGCGTGTTTTTGGCATTTGTGTGACAATTTTGTTTTAGTGTGCGTTTGTAGGAATGTAACAATTTTTGACAGGAGCATAGACGTGTGCTGAACTTATGTGTTCCTCGTTCCCCTAAAAAAGTGGCAGAAAAATTGTAGTAAGTACATAGATAAGCCAAAGGCACCTCCCGTGAGTCAGCTTTATGCTTGAACGGCAATCAATAGGTCTGGTACTCTGGTATACTTTTAGGTACAGTCCAGGGCAGCTATATAATACGTATGTATTCACACAAGCTTATGTTTAGGTACATTTGTGACACTTCGTGGTGTGGTGTATAACATTATTGGTGCCCCAGACTGCAATGTGACCACAATTTTACTTTAAATTTTTGTCTTATCTATGCACTACAATTTTTCTACCACTTTTTAAGGGGGACGAGGAACACACACGTACAGCGCACGTCTGCGCTCATGTCAGAATTTATAATAATAATAACAATAATCATTTATTGCCACAAAGAACGAACAAAACAAAAAACATGCTCAAGAAACATACATAAAAATATACAATATCATATTTTAAAGAAAACAGAGAAGGAAGAAGGAAAAATATTCATATATATAATAACAGTAAAACAAACACGATACAAGGTGTGGCAATGGGCTCAGACTCAGCATGATGCTGCCAGCTGGGGGGGCTTGCAGCGCTGATTTTCAGCCTGCGCCTGTCCCACAGCGTACAATTACATTTACATTTTTAGGGGGTTTGTTACGTTCCTACAAACTCACACTAAACAAAACTGTCACACAAATGCCAAAAACACGCACACAATCAACAGACCCTTATCATTTTGGTCACACTTAATGTTAGAGTTTTGGTAGAGGGGAAATCGCGCATTAACATTTTCTTTCCTACTCTAAGACTTGACACGAAGAAAGGTACTTGTACAACTCTAAAACTATCCAAGTAACCTATATTTACAAAGTCCCCTTCACGGTTACTTGAGCATTGCTGTGTAAGAAACTCTGTGTGGGAGGGTCCGAAAGTTTCAAATATCCATGGACTTAACAGAGCCTGAAGCCGAAGCAAAATTGATTCAATATGCAAAGTTGTCGAAAACTATGAGAAGGTTGTGCTAGGAATAGAATACAGCAAGTGTGAAAACCTTGCGTCATTAACCTATACGCTTCAAATATTATTTATGTAAACTGTAAATATTTCAGGATTTTTTATAAAACAAACCTAACCTACCATTAAAGGGTTCTACATGATGCCCTCAAATAAATCCTGAAATAGGTATTTACAGTTTCGGAAACTGCATTTCAACTTAAAATATTCATGAAACTTGTCTTAAAAGTTAACAAATGTTGGTATAATAATACATTATTCAAATCAAAATAACAGCGGCATAATCCGCATTTTCCGCCCGGGGCATTCATTCATTGCTCATCTCGGTACGCGAAGCCTTATAAATAAAGAGTCATATGTTTCACTATTAAAACACTGGAAATTCAACCATAAGCCTTATACTTTAAAAATTAATTTTAATTATGCAAAAGATAACAAAATACCTGATGATAGTGAAATCGTGATGTTATAAAGTGCGTTTTCATTTTGTTGAGTATGCTGAACTCTGGCTTGGAATTGAATGGGGCGACATTCATTCTGAGAACAGGGAACGTAATAATAGATCTTTTTTATACGGAAGAAAATAAGTAGGTATTTAACTTTCTTTCCTTGTACACAATAACATTTGACATGGGTACAATTTCCGCCACAGTAAAACTCGTAAGTTGTGAAAGGGTAAAATTTATCAAAACAAAAGAGTTGCTTGGTCGTGACCGAAAGCTAACGGCTTTGCGGTCATTAAACTGTTTCCATTTAATAGGCTACAACTTGACCAGGCCCCGCGTCGTATAAACGGGTAGGTATAACTACGTAGGTACATAGTACATACCTAGATATCCACTTACCTATATTATAAGTATTGCGTAGATAACTATCTGTTAATATTATTTTCACAGGAAAGGCGTGAGAACCATGTTTAAATGACGCAAAGCATACGAGTAGCAAGTTTCTTTTAAGAAACATTTTTAACTTAAGTTTTTTGCTGACGGTACCAAAGTTCAAGTCTATCTGACAATATTCCAAGTTAAATGAAGTATTGTAAGAAAAATCTTGGTTACGGGTGAAAGTCAAGTTTAAAAACACAGAAATGGCTACGCTTTCCGCTGTTACCAACCAATTTATTAGCGTACAAGCAGAATTTCATATCGGAGCTATTCTTACATCTAATTTATGACTCTGATAGTTGCAATTCTGGACTGCGGTTTAAATTAGACTTTTAGTACGATTTGGTGTTTTTCAGTACTCAGTAATACTAAGCTTCTGCTGTTTGTCTGACCTCCCGTCGTCCGTTTGTAGATACATCTATTACAGGACTGTATGTTTTGAACCAATGCCCGTTATAATAACAAATAATAATAACCTACGACTATAAGCAACTTACAAAAGTTGAAAAACTAACTAATTAAACTAACTTTCCTAAAACTCTCCCGATTACAGAAATATATCGGCATAAAAGGAGTACTAATAGGATAGGAACGATCGAGCGTGCAATATTTTGAGTAGGTTTTTTGACTGTTATTTTTAATGAGGAAATAGATGGATTTATAGCTCCAACTTTGTTTTTATTGTTTGAACAGTTAATTGTTCAATAACAAGGTACTTTTTAACCGACTTCAAAAAAGGAGGAGGTTCTACGTTCCACTGTATGCTTTTTTTTTTTTATGTATGTTCATCGATTACTCCGTCAATTGTAGACCGATTTTCAAAATTCTTTTTTTATTCGAAAGAGTATACTCCTGAGGCGGTCCCATTGTCACCAAGTCATGATCTGACGATGGGATCCTAGGGAAATCGAGGGCAACCCTCGAATAATAACAAGGTATTTTGTTTTCAAAACCTGAAAGCGGCCGGGAGCTGGAAAACGTACAGTCGAGTTCTCCAATATCTGAACACCCAACGGTTCATAAATATTTAAACACAGACCTTATGTGACTGGCAATAAGGTCTGTGTATAGATATTTTTGAACTGTTGATTGTTAGATATTGGAGAACGCGACTGTAATGAGCTTCTCGGCCCTTCTTTTCGACACACATAAGTAGTATATTATTGGGCATTCTGGACCACCATTCATTCGATCGGGCGAAAAATTTCGCCCTCACTCATTCGTGGTGATCCAGAAGCCCAATAATACAATGAATTGCACACAACCTACAATCAACCCAAACCCAACGGTAACCAACCTAACAGTAACCTATCAGCATTTGCGTTCAACATAACGCTCAACCTACACCTGAAATCGCATTGGACATTCTGTTTCACCTCGCGTTCAACGCAACAGCAACTCAAACCCAACGGAACCCAACCTAACAGTGACCTATCAGCATTTGCGTTCAACATAACGCTCAACCTACACCTGAAATCGCATTGGGCATTCTGTTTCACCTCTCGTTCAACGCAACGAATACATCAGCCCAACAGCAACTCAAACCTAACGGAACCCAACCTAACAGTAACCTATCAGAATTCACGTTCATCATAACGCTCAACCTACACCTGAAATCGCATTGGGCATCCACCTCTCGTTCGAATGAGCGAAGTTTTGACTCGAGGTTCAACGACAAGCCAACCCGACGGGAATTTATTCAATGTATTTAAATTTCAGTCCAACTCAAGTCTCAACTAATTGACAACCTAACATAGATATGTTTAATAATGTTTGAGCTTAGATAAAGTAAAAGCAAAAGTACACCATGCACACCGGGTTGATCAAGTCCGATATGCACGAGGCCGAAGCCACTGAGCGCTCCTCGGTCTCAAGCCGCAGCCTTTGACTCAGGTTAACTCAGGTGTTTGCACAACTTGTCTGCGAAGCTGATCAGACTCCACAGACAAGATCGGGTCACCCAGGACGCGTCTAGTTCCCGGCATCCACCTACGGATGTATCGCTATGACCGCTTTTTGTGTGCGTGGTGGTTTTGGATGCCTCCCACCGAGGCTTGTATACAACTCATCCGCAAAGCTGATCAGACTCCACAGACAAGGTCGGGTCACCCAGGACGCGTTAGTTCCCGGCATCCGTTTTCGGATGTATCGCTATGACCGCGTTTTACGTACACGGCAAATTGTATGTCGGATTTATTTATATCAACGAATCTCAAAACCATCGTTAGCGCGAGTTAGGTTTAAACTAATTTACGCTGGAATAAAGCACTAAGTAAACATTATTTAAATTACGAAAACATAAAAATGTGTAACTCACTACACTAGTGAAAACCGAAATATGATTTTAAATTGGTATCGCTAAAACTAAGTCAAATAGTGTGATTTAATTGATGTTAATGTAGAACAACTCCATCTGTGAGACCGCGATACTTTATCACACTTTCTAAATAACTTATATCACTTTATCATGTTGACGTAAAAATTGTCTTGCTGACTAGAATATAAAGTTTGATCAGAAACGAGTTGTAAAGTGATATACATGATTATGTACTTAAGTCATTTCAACTCGAAGACATTGTAGTGTAAGTTAGGTACTCGATCAAATTACGTAGCGAGCGCGCTCGCTAAGGTTTATTGTTCTTAACATGCAAATGGACATACGAGTAGGCGGTGATGACATCTATCGAAATTATTCGAAACCATTTGTATTCTATACGAAACCAGTACATCAAAGGTACTTACTTAAATCATTACTTACACCTACTTAGTTCAGTGCTTAACCCACAGACAGCGCTTATGTTAAACTTTGACATCGTGCGTTAGAATTTGTACCTAGATTTTTGTGTGTCTGTCTGTGGTACCATAGCTCCTAAATGAATGAGCCGATTTAAATGCGGTTTTTCATTTAACAGGTTTTCTAACAATGGTTCTTAGACTTGTTTTATCAAAATCGGTTCAACCGTTTTTAAGATATTGACCTTTGAAGCGAAAATGTCTATTGTTTTTCGACTTTTCTAAGTTGGTTAGGTTATCTTATCATAAATGTTAATAATATAGGAATTGTTTATTTTTGTGTTCAAATTGAAAAAGGTTTATACCTGTTTGTACCTGTAACAAGACAATGTTTGTTTTCGTATTAGGAAATAACAATTGTATGTGTATTTATAATTACGATGTAAAGTAGCAAACATTACAGTTAGAACACGTTTTTACCTAAGTTTAAATCTTCGTCTTAGTAGGTGAGGTAAGATGATATTTGGTTGTGTGAGCTAACCAATTACTAACCTTACCCATTAACTTAGTAATTAAGTCGGTTAATACTGAGGCTATTTGAACGATCTGAGGAGGTTTTTTTCCAGTTTCCGTTATAATTTTAACGTACAGAACTGAGCATGAAAATGTTACCAATTAGGTATTAGCCAATTTTATTGCGCAACGTTATCAAGTTGTAATGTGACACACAGTGCGATCGGCGTCTTTTTGCTGACATACAAATGCGGTGCATGTATGAAGCGTGGTTGCGAAATAATATTCATATTATAAAGGTGTAGGGTTGACAATGATCAATGGATAAATTTACAATTAATGGGTACCTCTATTAAATGCGAATATAAATGTTCTTAAAAGAAATAATGATTACTACAATTACTGAAATACTAATATTTAGGTAATTCCTTAATTTAGCTGGTGAGAAATAAATAAATAAAAAATAAATAAGTAAATTAAAAATTAAAAAAGTAAATTAAAAAAAGCTTACAACTCACTCTCGATTAGTTTTTTGGTATCTTGAATACATGCATATGTGGAATACGAAGTAGGCAGATTTACCAACAGACAGATAGACAAATTCATAACGTTCCTCTTTCCATCGCGTCGAGAATTAAATAATGTAAAATAAAGAACTGTTATGTGCACATAAGCATAATACACAATTGTGATTTGGAATGCGACAGCCCTAGTTCATTTAGTAAAATCAGCAAATAATTTCGTTTAAAACTTTTGCGCGGGGCTAATTTGTTCCTTTCCAATTTCGAACGTGACGTGCACAGTGCATCAAGTCTTCTACATCTTCAGCTCAGAGGTTAAGCTGTGCAGAGTTTCTACGTTAGTAAAGTTTATTTGCTTTATACATCGATTAAAATGTAAGTATGTATTTCAACGTACCTAACGCTTTACTTTCCTAACGAAATTAAAACATTTGGTTCATATTGTTTGTAGGGTTCCAACAGGCATTAATATTTTTAATTTCCTTTCAGGTCTGATTCCGAGTTTGAACCCATCACTGTTGCAAACAGCGGAACCGTTCGGTCAAAAGTGGGAAGGTCGGCTGAAAAACGAAAAGCTTCAGCTCCAAACAGGTAGCCATTTTATATTTATTTTCATATTTCATGTTTTTTATTTTGTCAGCTGGGTACATATTTACTTAAATATTGTTTGTCTACTTTTTTCATTTAAAAAAGGTATTTTTTTTTCTTTTTTTATCGATGTATATGGTTATTTTAAATGTCGAGTAATAAAAACATATTTTTTATTTCAGATCTGATTCAGAGGAGAGCGTTGCCGCTGCAGATGTCAGTATCCCAAAAATAAAAAAACCTGCTCAAAAAAGAAAGCCGTCAACCCCAAGGTATTTTTCTTGTAATTTGTTTAATGAATTTCGACGAACTAAGTACAACTGTCTTATTCATTGTTTAATGTCTGTTATGTTTCAGATCTGCTGCACCCAAGAAAAAAGAAACTAAAAACCCGTTTGACGTGTTCGGAATATTTCCTGAAGACGTTGCTGTTAACCATAAGCCTGCTGAGACTGATCCGCTTGATTCATCCATTATAAGCCGGGTACCGAACGGGTCAACAAAACGAGCTTGCACCCTCAACGGAGACTTTTTCTTGGAGCTGCGGGTGTACAACACTGCTGATATTCGCGGTGAGTTACGTCAGGAGCGTTGGAAAAAGGCTCTCGTTACTCTAAAGGCGCAAATCGATGATGAAACTGTTGAATGGGAGGCATTGCAAAAATTTATTAAAAAGATAAATGTACTTTTCAAGGACGCTAACGTCAAATTTTATTCTAACGATACTAAGTACTAATTTAGTAGGTACTTTTTTGATTTTAACAGATACTGCAGGTTGTCTCTTTTTATTACTTATTTGAATAAAATTTAAACTACATCAAATTGTGTATCAAGTAATTTTTAATAAATGTTTTTAATAAATGTTAACGATTTATTATGAAACCATAATTTAAACGCTTTTAACGATATTACTTTAAGGGCGCAAATCGATGATAAAACTGTTGAATGGAGGGCATAGCAAAAATTTGTTAAAAAGATAAATGTACTTTTCAAGGACGCTAACGTCAAATTTATTGTAACGATACTAAGTAAGTACTAATTTAGTACTTTTTATTTTTGCTTTTAACGGATACTGCAGGTTGTCTCTTTTTATTATTTGATTAAAATTGAAACTATCAAATTGTGTATTTAACATATAAAACCAGGATTACAGCTTAAGCAAAGTCGCTACATAAAACATGCCCTTTTGCACTCAGTGTTCAATTACAGTAGAAAGCAGGAAGTGGGTAGGGCACCTTAGAAGTAATAAGCATAGAAAAAATTCGGGTGTAAATTTAAACGATGAGGTTGTTGAAATTTCGTCTGCTTTTAAAGGTCGCATAGCATCTTATAGAATAATGGCAACTGATGAGCTGAAGTCTTGTTTACCTGAATCATTTTTGATTACAGTAAAACCTAAAATGCAAAAAATTTTGGAAAATTCGCTTAAAAAACATGTGTCCCTCAAAGTAAATTTCGAATATTTTGGCGATTTTCTTTTGTTTAAAGATGACAAGCAGGAAATGAAATCTTTTGCAACGAAAAATTTTCCTATACATCAAAATTATCAATTCGAAGAGCTTTTAAACACAATAATTATTAGTATACAGAAAAAAATCGAAGAATTTCAGGAGCGCGATTCTGGTTGGACTTTCTTATCTAATTTGTATTTAGAAGTTAACATAAATAAGTATGAACCATTGAAAGCGTCATCTTACATAGACTTACCTAAGATAATAAAAAATAAAAAAGCTTGCATTAATATTCAAAATCATGATAATTATTGTTTTCTCTGGTGTGTTGTTGCTGCTCTTTACCCATGTCAAAACCATCGCGAGCGTCTATCATCTTATCCTCATTTTAAAGACGTATTAAAACTTGATAATATGTGTTTCCCTGTCACTTTAGCCGATATCATTACGTTTGAGCATCACAATATTGATATCAGTATTAACGTATATTCTTTAAAAAACAACCGAACTCTTGTAGGACCTCTATACAGATCGCAATATAAAAGGAAACATCGAATCAATTTACTTTTAATCGAACGCGGTAATAAGTCGCATTATGTTTTGATTACTAATTTACCGCGTCTTGCTCGCGGTCAGATTACCAAACATCATGCTAAGCTTTATTTCTGCGAAGACTGTCTGATATTTTTTCAAACTGAACACGGTTTCAATAGTCACGTTTGTAGTGGGGTTGCTACGGTACTTCCGGAGAAAGGCACCTATCTCGAATTTAAGCATTTTGAACGAAAACAAGACGTTCCATTTGTCGTGTATGCTGACTTTGAGACAATCCTTAAACCCTATCAGAACTGTGAACCTAACACTGACAGTAGTTTTACTACAAATAAACAAATACATTTACCAGCCGCTTTCGCGTACCATATAATTTGCTCTTATGATGAGCAACTTAATCGTTTTGTTCAATACCGAGGGCCAGATTGTGCTCAGAAATTCGTAGATTATTTATATAGACATATTAAAGACATCCATAACGTTTTAGAAAAAGAAATTCCCATGATATTTACTGTAGAAGATTCTTTAGCTCATGAACGTGCCAAAAATTGTCATATGTGTAAAGGTTTATTGTTTGCAGACAAAGTAAGAGATCACTGTCATCTAACGGGCCGTTATCGCGGTGCCGCGCACCAGTACTGCAATCTGCGCTTTCGCGTTCCTAAATTGGTCCCTGTTTTCTTTCATAACTTAGCAGGTTACGATTGTCATTTGTTTATACAGGAACTTAGTAAATGTTCAGGGCCTGTGAAAGTAATCCCAAAAAATAAAGAAAATTATATTTCGTTCACTAAGTTTTTGTGGATTTCAGATCAAAAGTATGCACAAATTCGATTTGTAGACTCTTTTAAATTTTTAGGAACAAGCTTGGAAAAATTAGCGAATGGTTTACATAAAGATGATTTTATTCACTTGAACAAGTTTTATCCTGAAACTAAAAAAAATAAATTATTAACTCGCAAAGGTATTTATCCTTACGATTATATGTCGAGCTGGGATAAGTTTACAGAGACCGAGCTTCCATCACAGAACTTGTTTTTTGATTCTCTTTCCAACGAACAAATAAGCGATTCAGATTACGCACATGCGCAATCTGTATGGTCCGAATTTAAAATCAAAGATATGGGAGAATATACTGATCTTTACCTAAAAACTGATGTGTTGCTTTTATCAGATATTTTTGAGAACTTTCGGTTCATTTGCAAGTTAAATTATCATTTAGATCCGGCATTCTATTTAACTGCTCCAAGCTTATCGTTTGATGCTATGTTATTAAAAACCGGAGTTAAGCTTGAATTGATATCCGAATTAGAAATAATTCGACTCATACAAAAAGGAATAAGAGGTGGTATTTGCATGTGTTCGACCAGATATGCTCAGGCTAATAATAAGTACATGGAAACTTATGACATGAATAAACCAGACTCGTTTTTAGTATATATCGATTGCAATAACTTATATGGTTACAGTATGTGTCAATCGTTGCCCATGTCTAATTTTAGTTTTCTAGATCATCATGAAATTGCCCAACTAGATATTTTGTCTGTCGAAGATGATGCTCCATTTGGATTTATTCTGGAAGTTGACTTGCTATATCCGGAAAATTTACACCATAACCATAACGACTATCCATTTTGCGCACAAAAATTTATTCCTCCAGGAGGAAAAACGACCAAATTGATCCCAAATTTATATAACAAATACGAATACGTCATTCATTACGTCCATCTGAAAACATGTTTACGCAACGGCTTAACTCTTGATAAAATCCATCGCGTTATAAGGTTTCGTCAAAGTCCATTCTTAAAACAGTATATTCATTTAAATACAGAACTGAGAAAAAAAGCTACTACTCCTTTCCAACAAGACCTTTTTAAATTAATGAATAACTCAGTTTTTGGGAAAACTCTTGAAGACAGTGAGCGGCGAGTTGACGTCAAATTAGTAAATAAGTGGCACGACCGTCAAAACAAAACAAAAAAGTTTACTTGTGCTAACAAATTAATTGCCAAACCGAATTTCCATAGTGCAACAGTGTTGTCTGAAAATTTGGTTGTCGTACAAATGAAGCCTGAAAAAGTAATTTTAGATAAACCAATCTACGTAGGATTCTCTGTATTAGAACTTTCTAAAAGTCATATGTACCAATTTCACTACACGGTAATAAAAAAACACTACCAAGATCAAGTTACTCTGTGCTACACTGATACCGACAGTTTTATTTACAAAATCGAAACTGCAGACTTTTACAGCGATTTAAAAAATATTTTTTTAAACTTTTTTGACACAAGCAATTATAACCCTGTAAATGATTTGCAAATACCTTTACGTAACAAGAAGATTCCTGGGTTATTCAAAGATGAGTTAGGAGGAGAACTTATTACCGAGTTTATAGGGTTACGTTCTAAACTATACTGTATCAAAAGTGATAAATCTCTTATCAAAAAGGCTAAAGGAATAAAAAAACCAGCAGTTCAAGAGTTAACATTAAATGATTATCGGGATGTGTTATTCAATGATAAAATAGTTCGGAAAAAACACATATTATTTAAATCGATTAGGCACGAGATCTTCACTCAATCTGTCAATAAAGTTGCTTTATCTAACAAAGACGATAAACGACATATATTATCAGACAAAATTTCAACCAAATCTTGGGGACATGAGTCTATTTTCTAGTACAGTAGTTATCTAAGCGACCTTTCCTCGAGCTGTAATTTTATTTCGTAGGCACCCAATGGGTAATAAAAAATTAGAATGTGTTTAATAAAATAAAATACGTTGAGTACTTACGTTATTGTAAAATTATAATTATGTATGTTGTAGGGTCAGCGTCAAAAGCCGCTCATCACTTTTGTACCTTTTCGCTCTACGACCAGATGAGCGACTTTTGACGCTGACTATACCAAATAAGTAGATTATCATTAAGTACTTTATTTTTTATAATTACACATTGATTTGTAAATTGTATGGTTTGTTCTTTTTTTTTAATAAATAAATATGAAGTGTTATTAACATTTGTTTTCTTTTTTTCTTTCACCCACCTAAGTATATATAGACTGCGAGGATACCGACTGAAAACACATTTTACTTGAGTTGAAATTGAGTTTTCTCGCTTCGGAGGTTTCCTGACGATGTTTTCCGTCATCAAAAAGCTCAGGGCTCAGGCTTAATTTTAAATGTAATATTTTGATAATGGTAAGTAAAATCATGTTCTGTTGAACAGGCAAATAATACCTATCCTCGTTTATTGCATTGGGTATCAATTAAAACATGTCCTTACGTGTCTTAAGCAGCGCGGCGGCATGCAGCCCGTGCTAAGGTAATTTGCTGACACGTGAAATATACCTATTCACATTTATTGCATTTGGTACCAATTATAACAAGTCCTTACGTGTCGTTGTAATTTGATCGGCATTAAGCAGCGCGGCGGTATGCACCGCATGCTCCGAAGCGCGTGTTAATTTAATTTGCTGACGCATGAAATTACTGTAATTATAAATAGCGGCTGTTATAGTAAGTTATCATTCTGCACTCTACATTCATAACTGAGTAAAGTCGTTCCAAAGTTTTGAAAATTAAGACGAGCTGATCCATTCCCGATTCGGTAAGTAAAATTGGCATTATTTAATATTTATTCGTATTATTTTGTTGCTATTATTGTTTTGTAAGCGTATGAAAATGCTCATATGTGTTGCCAGATGCGTTTATTTATTTGATTTCTTTTGTTTCAGAATATGGAAGGAACGCAAGACACTCAAATCATGTTTTCGCAATATGCACAGGGTCCATTAGGATTCCGAGAAGATGAAGAAGAAGAAGAAGTCAGTGAATTTGTAAAAAAAATTGCAAGTGCCAAAACGAAAACCAAGTCTAGTAAACCAAAACTAAGGCTAAACAAAGTGGTAAAGAGAAGTGTACGAGGTCACCCGCCGTCGTTCGTTATAAACAATGAAGCAACTAAGGGGAACAGACTTGTCAAAATCCAAATAATTAACATAAGTGACTCCGCGCCGGATCAAAACGACGAAACCGGTGAAAACGTTATGCTCAGTGCGCAGTATGTGGCAAGTGACGGATACGATGAGATAATAGACAGTACAGAAAGTGTAATAAATAAGATATCCAAGAAGTTGTGCGGATATAGTGTTAGTTATTAATGTTTTTACTGTTTTTGTATATAATTTTGAAAATAAATATGGTCAACAATTTTCTTGTTTTATTCCTTTGATTAAGCGATACGTCAACAGGAAAGATTTTTTTTGTAAGTATGTCAATAAAGCAATAATTCAAACGAAAATAAAATTATCATGATTAAATGCACAAGAAAAATCTTTTCAGTAAATATCGCTTAAATAGATTAACACTATTATTAGCCACAGGTATGAATCGTTATCATTTATTTCATATTTTTAAACAAACAAATTCAATTATTTAAAAATGGGTTAATATAAAAAGTCTTCGTTCAAAATAAATGATAACTAATTTTGACTGGGTTAAAAAATAAAAAAATGATTAAACGTAAATATTTATTTTTGAAAATTAGGTATAATTTATTACAATGTTAAATATGCATAATATCGAAATAATATTTTTTAAGACATATAACGTTTTTTAAGGCACAAGCTTTTTTATGATGTAGACAATTATAAGAGCTGTTGTCGATACAATACTTTTTATACATTAATTGAAAATTAGAACAACCTTTCTCTCCCAAGTCTATTACAGTACAATCAGCACATAAATCATTAATCCACTTAATTTTTTCAAAACCTTTTACATATATTTTTTTGCCTTCCAAGAAATTATGAATCATTCTCTTAAATTCTCTGTGGTCGATATACCCCTCACGCCACATAATGCCAAGGTTTCTCTCTATCCATTTCACATGCCTTTTTTCGTTTTCTGATAACGTAGAAAATGAATATGGAGGTTTTATTAAATACGCCTGCGTGTGTTCATAGGTACTGTATGCAAATTCTTTAATAATAAATTCATTTTTAGATGATTTAAACCCCTGAACATCTACGAATAGATGGTCTAGTTTCATGATATCTTCTTTGTTATATTGGTCAACGGCTTATATTCTATAATACTATCATTCAAAATAAGACAATAAGCCGCGGTATTGTCAGGGATATCTGTGTCACACTCTAATTCAATCCGCACATCGACTGAACCCGTTTTTAAGGTTTCATTTTGACGAGAACAGTCGATAACAAACAGAGGTGCTTTATTTATAAAGTCTTGTGGATTCAACAACGGTGCTTGGCTGCGGTTATAATAAGACTGTTGGAATTTAGCGTACTGTTCATATAATATAGCAAATTTTTGAGCCGAGAAACTGACATTCAAGTTTTCATAAGGAAAATAATTTGAATTTAAAAAAACTTTAACGTCACGCAAATTACAATGATCAAAACGCGATATATCTTTATCAGCAACATTTTTCCTGTTTGTTTTTAATCCAATTATAACATATCGAGGTTTTTCAACTTGAGACGAAGTTTTGACGGCCCAAGAATGTTTTGATGTTTTAGGTAAAAGCGGGTATTCGTACAGATCCCAGTTCCTAAATGCTACCTGAATAGCTCGATCTCTTTCCAAATATTTAAGCAAACTTAATCTTTCACGATCAGAAACCTTAATGTGCGGCATGCGCCATACTATTTTAGATATAGTTATGTTACCTATATACTCATTTGTGTTCAGTTTTACGCTATTTAAATTAGTATTGGATCGTAAAAGAATAAGTTCATGCTTACAGTTAATAATAATTTTGTTATAATCCTCTGCGAAGCCAAGAATCTTATTTAAAGGAATTGACACAGAAAATGATCCATGCGTAATTTTTGTGCCATCAACATCCCAGCCCCATAACTTTGACATCGATGATTCAAGTTCATTCATCGACACAAGAGATTTTATTGTTGTTGTGACCCCAGCGTTTTTAATTTTATCTATTTCAATCCCATTCAGCTCATATCGAATATCTTGAAATAAATGAAGTATAGGGTTATTTGTAAAATGAACACTGGACACCTTCGCTTTTGTTTCTCTGTTGAATACTTCTATAGTACCCTCTATGTATAAAGTACTCGCTGATGGTAATACGTATAGATCTTGCTGGTTGATAGGTATACGGATTTCATCATTTAAATTGAAACTTGTTACGTACGGTTTATACGAATGATATTCGAAACTTTCAATCGTGCTATCAAAGCTAAAGGAGTCTGATAAGTTTAGTATACTCATTTTAATAATCCTATGTTTTTTAAAAACTGTTTGTTTTCCTTCGTTAGTTGTCCTTTAGGTCTTCTTTTCTTGATAGCACAATGAGCACTAACGGCTTTGCTGTTTGAGACCGTACATTTATTAAAGTCTATCATTTTTTTCTGAGATGTAAATATATCTGAATCTCTTCGCCACGTAAATTCACTAAATTATCGTTTATATCCAGTATTCTTATTATAAGAGCGTTTAAGCTGTTTTGAGTAACAGGAAAATATATAACATTTTTAGGTGTTTCTATAATCCGGTAACCAGGCGGTACATTTGGCACAAATTCATGAATTATATGACTAGGTTTTCCGTTTATAAATGACCCGCTCACGATGTCACATTCAACTCGTACTATAGTTGTAGACAGAATGGACACGGGAAAAGGGGACTCAGTTAATATATTCGCCTGAACTGTTTCTTCTCCAAAACCAAGTAACTTACCAATCGAATTTGGTTTTTTAAAATAGACGTTTTTGGAACACAATATAGATGTTTTTAGCGTATTATTATTGCATGTCAGTGTAAAGGTGCAACCTTGGAGATGTCTTTTAAGATAATCATCAAGATCTTGAAGTTCATATGACCCTTCAGGAATTTCTACTACTTCGTTATCACCATAATAAAACTTATTATTTCGGTTGTCAATATTAGGTATCGAGTTAAATGTCGACAAGTATAGCAACCCGCATTCATATTCACCATCTAGTTGAAGAGCTGGCGAGTGATTCGTAATCAGGGTAGAGGAGGATCCCGTTATGGACAAAGTGAAAGACATCGTGAGAATGAGAAGCTATTTATTGTTCAGAGATATTTAAACGGTTATTCCAATATTTTTTTAAATATTTTAAACATAAATGTCCGCAATTAACAGTATCGAATTTTTGATAAATATTATAATTGTATGAAATATTATAATTTTTCAAATATTTTATTAATTCTAGCGGCGGTTGAAGATCACCATAACTATTAAAATATTCACAATGATTATTATCTTTGACATAGGCTACCCAGTGAGTCCCTTGGTTTTTAGAACTATCTAAATTTACGATTGCACATTCTACTCTTTTTGGACGGTTTGGCAATTTGTCTCTCATGTAAACACCACGAAAATAAGGAATATCTGTTGAATGTTTTAAAATATCAACATTTGTAAGAGCACGTCTGGGTAGCCTTTTATTTAGTTTTTTAATCGTTTTAAACACAAACCCTTTCCATTTCTATACTGTTTAATGTACAACCCTTTACCTAATGCAATAGATTCCATTATTTTATTATGACGTTCTGATTCGGATAAGCTCTTTTTTGCAGCTTTGTAGTCACCAACAGCTTTAGCGATCCCAGCAGCTCCTCCTGCCAATGACCCTAACGCAGAAAGTCCCGCGAAAATAGGTATTAGTGGCAATATACCTCCAGTTTTAGGAATCGGTATTAATCGAGGAACTCTCATTTTACTCGTATTGTTATTAAGAAATACTTTACTCGCTGCAGCAAAAGCTCGACTGACTGCAGTGCCTTCTTTTTTAGATTTGTTTTTTTTCAATTCGGTACGTATCTTAGAAACAAAATGCTTAAATGATTTTATCCCTGCACCAGCTTTCATTT
>OY829523.1:3985823-4098228 GCA_963691665.1 Clepsis dumicolana | reverse complement strand
AGGCAGATTTACCAACAGACAGATAGACAAATTCATAACGTTCCTCTTTCCATCGCGTCGAGAATTAAATAATGTAAAATAAAGAACTGTTATGTGCACATAAGCATAATACACAATTGTGATTTGGAATGCGACAGCCCTAGTTCATTTAGTAAAATCAGCAAATAATTTCGTTTAAAACTTTTGCGCGGGGCTAATTTGTTCCTTTCCAATTTCGAACGTGACGTGCACAGTGCATCAAGTCTTCTACATCTTCAGCTCAGAGGTTAAGCTGTGCAGAGTTTCTACGTTAGTAAAGTTTATTTGCTTTATACATCGATTAAAATGTAAGTATGTATTTCAACGTACCTAACGCTTTACTTTCCTAACGAAATTAAAACATTTGGTTCATATTGTTTGTAGGGTTCCAACAGGCATTAATATTTTTAATTTCCTTTCAGGTCTGATTCCGAGTTTGAACCCATCACTGTTGCAAACAGCGGAACCGTTCGGTCAAAAGTGGGAAGGTCGGCTGAAAAACGAAAAGCTTCAGCTCCAAACAGGTAGCCATTTTATATTTATTTTCATATTTCATGTTTTTTATTTTGTCAGCTGGGTACATATTTACTTAAATATTGTTTGTCTACTTTTTTCATTTAAAAAAGGTATTTTTTTTTCTTTTTTTATCGATGTATATGGTTATTTTAAATGTCGAGTAATAAAAACATATTTTTTATTTCAGATCTGATTCAGAGGAGAGCGTTGCCGCTGCAGATGTCAGTATCCCAAAAATAAAAAAACCTGCTCAAAAAAGAAAGCCGTCAACCCCAAGGTATTTTTCTTGTAATTTGTTTAATGAATTTCGACGAACTAAGTACAACTGTCTTATTCATTGTTTAATGTCTGTTATGTTTCAGATCTGCTGCACCCAAGAAAAAAGAAACTAAAAACCCGTTTGACGTGTTCGGAATATTTCCTGAAGACGTTGCTGTTAACCATAAGCCTGCTGAGACTGATCCGCTTGATTCATCCATTATAAGCCGGGTACCGAACGGGTCAACAAAACGAGCTTGCACCCTCAACGGAGACTTTTTCTTGGAGCTGCGGGTGTACAACACTGCTGATATTCGCGGTGAGTTACGTCAGGAGCGTTGGAAAAAGGCTCTCGTTACTCTAAAGGCGCAAATCGATGATGAAACTGTTGAATGGGAGGCATTGCAAAAATTTATTAAAAAGATAAATGTACTTTTCAAGGACGCTAACGTCAAATTTTATTCTAACGATACTAAGTACTAATTTAGTAGGTACTTTTTTGATTTTAACAGATACTGCAGGTTGTCTCTTTTTATTACTTATTTGAATAAAATTTAAACTACATCAAATTGTGTATCAAGTAATTTTTAATAAATGTTTTTAATAAATGTTAACGATTTATTATGAAACCATAATTTAAACGCTTTTAACGATATTACTTTAAGGGCGCAAATCGATGATAAAACTGTTGAATGGAGGGCATAGCAAAAATTTGTTAAAAAGATAAATGTACTTTTCAAGGACGCTAACGTCAAATTTATTGTAACGATACTAAGTAAGTACTAATTTAGTACTTTTTATTTTTGCTTTTAACGGATACTGCAGGTTGTCTCTTTTTATTATTTGATTAAAATTGAAACTATCAAATTGTGTATTTAACATATAAAACCAGGATTACAGCTTAAGCAAAGTCGCTACATAAAACATGCCCTTTTGCACTCAGTGTTCAATTACAGTAGAAAGCAGGAAGTGGGTAGGGCACCTTAGAAGTAATAAGCATAGAAAAAATTCGGGTGTAAATTTAAACGATGAGGTTGTTGAAATTTCGTCTGCTTTTAAAGGTCGCATAGCATCTTATAGAATAATGGCAACTGATGAGCTGAAGTCTTGTTTACCTGAATCATTTTTGATTACAGTAAAACCTAAAATGCAAAAAATTTTGGAAAATTCGCTTAAAAAACATGTGTCCCTCAAAGTAAATTTCGAATATTTTGGCGATTTTCTTTTGTTTAAAGATGACAAGCAGGAAATGAAATCTTTTGCAACGAAAAATTTTCCTATACATCAAAATTATCAATTCGAAGAGCTTTTAAACACAATAATTATTAGTATACAGAAAAAAATCGAAGAATTTCAGGAGCGCGATTCTGGTTGGACTTTCTTATCTAATTTGTATTTAGAAGTTAACATAAATAAGTATGAACCATTGAAAGCGTCATCTTACATAGACTTACCTAAGATAATAAAAAATAAAAAAGCTTGCATTAATATTCAAAATCATGATAATTATTGTTTTCTCTGGTGTGTTGTTGCTGCTCTTTACCCATGTCAAAACCATCGCGAGCGTCTATCATCTTATCCTCATTTTAAAGACGTATTAAAACTTGATAATATGTGTTTCCCTGTCACTTTAGCCGATATCATTACGTTTGAGCATCACAATATTGATATCAGTATTAACGTATATTCTTTAAAAAACAACCGAACTCTTGTAGGACCTCTATACAGATCGCAATATAAAAGGAAACATCGAATCAATTTACTTTTAATCGAACGCGGTAATAAGTCGCATTATGTTTTGATTACTAATTTACCGCGTCTTGCTCGCGGTCAGATTACCAAACATCATGCTAAGCTTTATTTCTGCGAAGACTGTCTGATATTTTTTCAAACTGAACACGGTTTCAATAGTCACGTTTGTAGTGGGGTTGCTACGGTACTTCCGGAGAAAGGCACCTATCTCGAATTTAAGCATTTTGAACGAAAACAAGACGTTCCATTTGTCGTGTATGCTGACTTTGAGACAATCCTTAAACCCTATCAGAACTGTGAACCTAACACTGACAGTAGTTTTACTACAAATAAACAAATACATTTACCAGCCGCTTTCGCGTACCATATAATTTGCTCTTATGATGAGCAACTTAATCGTTTTGTTCAATACCGAGGGCCAGATTGTGCTCAGAAATTCGTAGATTATTTATATAGACATATTAAAGACATCCATAACGTTTTAGAAAAAGAAATTCCCATGATATTTACTGTAGAAGATTCTTTAGCTCATGAACGTGCCAAAAATTGTCATATGTGTAAAGGTTTATTGTTTGCAGACAAAGTAAGAGATCACTGTCATCTAACGGGCCGTTATCGCGGTGCCGCGCACCAGTACTGCAATCTGCGCTTTCGCGTTCCTAAATTGGTCCCTGTTTTCTTTCATAACTTAGCAGGTTACGATTGTCATTTGTTTATACAGGAACTTAGTAAATGTTCAGGGCCTGTGAAAGTAATCCCAAAAAATAAAGAAAATTATATTTCGTTCACTAAGTTTTTGTGGATTTCAGATCAAAAGTATGCACAAATTCGATTTGTAGACTCTTTTAAATTTTTAGGAACAAGCTTGGAAAAATTAGCGAATGGTTTACATAAAGATGATTTTATTCACTTGAACAAGTTTTATCCTGAAACTAAAAAAAATAAATTATTAACTCGCAAAGGTATTTATCCTTACGATTATATGTCGAGCTGGGATAAGTTTACAGAGACCGAGCTTCCATCACAGAACTTGTTTTTTGATTCTCTTTCCAACGAACAAATAAGCGATTCAGATTACGCACATGCGCAATCTGTATGGTCCGAATTTAAAATCAAAGATATGGGAGAATATACTGATCTTTACCTAAAAACTGATGTGTTGCTTTTATCAGATATTTTTGAGAACTTTCGGTTCATTTGCAAGTTAAATTATCATTTAGATCCGGCATTCTATTTAACTGCTCCAAGCTTATCGTTTGATGCTATGTTATTAAAAACCGGAGTTAAGCTTGAATTGATATCCGAATTAGAAATAATTCGACTCATACAAAAAGGAATAAGAGGTGGTATTTGCATGTGTTCGACCAGATATGCTCAGGCTAATAATAAGTACATGGAAACTTATGACATGAATAAACCAGACTCGTTTTTAGTATATATCGATTGCAATAACTTATATGGTTACAGTATGTGTCAATCGTTGCCCATGTCTAATTTTAGTTTTCTAGATCATCATGAAATTGCCCAACTAGATATTTTGTCTGTCGAAGATGATGCTCCATTTGGATTTATTCTGGAAGTTGACTTGCTATATCCGGAAAATTTACACCATAACCATAACGACTATCCATTTTGCGCACAAAAATTTATTCCTCCAGGAGGAAAAACGACCAAATTGATCCCAAATTTATATAACAAATACGAATACGTCATTCATTACGTCCATCTGAAAACATGTTTACGCAACGGCTTAACTCTTGATAAAATCCATCGCGTTATAAGGTTTCGTCAAAGTCCATTCTTAAAACAGTATATTCATTTAAATACAGAACTGAGAAAAAAAGCTACTACTCCTTTCCAACAAGACCTTTTTAAATTAATGAATAACTCAGTTTTTGGGAAAACTCTTGAAGACAGTGAGCGGCGAGTTGACGTCAAATTAGTAAATAAGTGGCACGACCGTCAAAACAAAACAAAAAAGTTTACTTGTGCTAACAAATTAATTGCCAAACCGAATTTCCATAGTGCAACAGTGTTGTCTGAAAATTTGGTTGTCGTACAAATGAAGCCTGAAAAAGTAATTTTAGATAAACCAATCTACGTAGGATTCTCTGTATTAGAACTTTCTAAAAGTCATATGTACCAATTTCACTACACGGTAATAAAAAAACACTACCAAGATCAAGTTACTCTGTGCTACACTGATACCGACAGTTTTATTTACAAAATCGAAACTGCAGACTTTTACAGCGATTTAAAAAATATTTTTTTAAACTTTTTTGACACAAGCAATTATAACCCTGTAAATGATTTGCAAATACCTTTACGTAACAAGAAGATTCCTGGGTTATTCAAAGATGAGTTAGGAGGAGAACTTATTACCGAGTTTATAGGGTTACGTTCTAAACTATACTGTATCAAAAGTGATAAATCTCTTATCAAAAAGGCTAAAGGAATAAAAAAACCAGCAGTTCAAGAGTTAACATTAAATGATTATCGGGATGTGTTATTCAATGATAAAATAGTTCGGAAAAAACACATATTATTTAAATCGATTAGGCACGAGATCTTCACTCAATCTGTCAATAAAGTTGCTTTATCTAACAAAGACGATAAACGACATATATTATCAGACAAAATTTCAACCAAATCTTGGGGACATGAGTCTATTTTCTAGTACAGTAGTTATCTAAGCGACCTTTCCTCGAGCTGTAATTTTATTTCGTAGGCACCCAATGGGTAATAAAAAATTAGAATGTGTTTAATAAAATAAAATACGTTGAGTACTTACGTTATTGTAAAATTATAATTATGTATGTTGTAGGGTCAGCGTCAAAAGCCGCTCATCACTTTTGTACCTTTTCGCTCTACGACCAGATGAGCGACTTTTGACGCTGACTATACCAAATAAGTAGATTATCATTAAGTACTTTATTTTTTATAATTACACATTGATTTGTAAATTGTATGGTTTGTTCTTTTTTTTTAATAAATAAATATGAAGTGTTATTAACATTTGTTTTCTTTTTTTCTTTCACCCACCTAAGTATATATAGACTGCGAGGATACCGACTGAAAACACATTTTACTTGAGTTGAAATTGAGTTTTCTCGCTTCGGAGGTTTCCTGACGATGTTTTCCGTCATCAAAAAGCTCAGGGCTCAGGCTTAATTTTAAATGTAATATTTTGATAATGGTAAGTAAAATCATGTTCTGTTGAACAGGCAAATAATACCTATCCTCGTTTATTGCATTGGGTATCAATTAAAACATGTCCTTACGTGTCTTAAGCAGCGCGGCGGCATGCAGCCCGTGCTAAGGTAATTTGCTGACACGTGAAATATACCTATTCACATTTATTGCATTTGGTACCAATTATAACAAGTCCTTACGTGTCGTTGTAATTTGATCGGCATTAAGCAGCGCGGCGGTATGCACCGCATGCTCCGAAGCGCGTGTTAATTTAATTTGCTGACGCATGAAATTACTGTAATTATAAATAGCGGCTGTTATAGTAAGTTATCATTCTGCACTCTACATTCATAACTGAGTAAAGTCGTTCCAAAGTTTTGAAAATTAAGACGAGCTGATCCATTCCCGATTCGGTAAGTAAAATTGGCATTATTTAATATTTATTCGTATTATTTTGTTGCTATTATTGTTTTGTAAGCGTATGAAAATGCTCATATGTGTTGCCAGATGCGTTTATTTATTTGATTTCTTTTGTTTCAGAATATGGAAGGAACGCAAGACACTCAAATCATGTTTTCGCAATATGCACAGGGTCCATTAGGATTCCGAGAAGATGAAGAAGAAGAAGAAGTCAGTGAATTTGTAAAAAAAATTGCAAGTGCCAAAACGAAAACCAAGTCTAGTAAACCAAAACTAAGGCTAAACAAAGTGGTAAAGAGAAGTGTACGAGGTCACCCGCCGTCGTTCGTTATAAACAATGAAGCAACTAAGGGGAACAGACTTGTCAAAATCCAAATAATTAACATAAGTGACTCCGCGCCGGATCAAAACGACGAAACCGGTGAAAACGTTATGCTCAGTGCGCAGTATGTGGCAAGTGACGGATACGATGAGATAATAGACAGTACAGAAAGTGTAATAAATAAGATATCCAAGAAGTTGTGCGGATATAGTGTTAGTTATTAATGTTTTTACTGTTTTTGTATATAATTTTGAAAATAAATATGGTCAACAATTTTCTTGTTTTATTCCTTTGATTAAGCGATACGTCAACAGGAAAGATTTTTTTTGTAAGTATGTCAATAAAGCAATAATTCAAACGAAAATAAAATTATCATGATTAAATGCACAAGAAAAATCTTTTCAGTAAATATCGCTTAAATAGATTAACACTATTATTAGCCACAGGTATGAATCGTTATCATTTATTTCATATTTTTAAACAAACAAATTCAATTATTTAAAAATGGGTTAATATAAAAAGTCTTCGTTCAAAATAAATGATAACTAATTTTGACTGGGTTAAAAAATAAAAAAATGATTAAACGTAAATATTTATTTTTGAAAATTAGGTATAATTTATTACAATGTTAAATATGCATAATATCGAAATAATATTTTTTAAGACATATAACGTTTTTTAAGGCACAAGCTTTTTTATGATGTAGACAATTATAAGAGCTGTTGTCGATACAATACTTTTTATACATTAATTGAAAATTAGAACAACCTTTCTCTCCCAAGTCTATTACAGTACAATCAGCACATAAATCATTAATCCACTTAATTTTTTCAAAACCTTTTACATATATTTTTTTGCCTTCCAAGAAATTATGAATCATTCTCTTAAATTCTCTGTGGTCGATATACCCCTCACGCCACATAATGCCAAGGTTTCTCTCTATCCATTTCACATGCCTTTTTTCGTTTTCTGATAACGTAGAAAATGAATATGGAGGTTTTATTAAATACGCCTGCGTGTGTTCATAGGTACTGTATGCAAATTCTTTAATAATAAATTCATTTTTAGATGATTTAAACCCCTGAACATCTACGAATAGATGGTCTAGTTTCATGATATCTTCTTTGTTATATTGGTCAACGGCTTATATTCTATAATACTATCATTCAAAATAAGACAATAAGCCGCGGTATTGTCAGGGATATCTGTGTCACACTCTAATTCAATCCGCACATCGACTGAACCCGTTTTTAAGGTTTCATTTTGACGAGAACAGTCGATAACAAACAGAGGTGCTTTATTTATAAAGTCTTGTGGATTCAACAACGGTGCTTGGCTGCGGTTATAATAAGACTGTTGGAATTTAGCGTACTGTTCATATAATATAGCAAATTTTTGAGCCGAGAAACTGACATTCAAGTTTTCATAAGGAAAATAATTTGAATTTAAAAAAACTTTAACGTCACGCAAATTACAATGATCAAAACGCGATATATCTTTATCAGCAACATTTTTCCTGTTTGTTTTTAATCCAATTATAACATATCGAGGTTTTTCAACTTGAGACGAAGTTTTGACGGCCCAAGAATGTTTTGATGTTTTAGGTAAAAGCGGGTATTCGTACAGATCCCAGTTCCTAAATGCTACCTGAATAGCTCGATCTCTTTCCAAATATTTAAGCAAACTTAATCTTTCACGATCAGAAACCTTAATGTGCGGCATGCGCCATACTATTTTAGATATAGTTATGTTACCTATATACTCATTTGTGTTCAGTTTTACGCTATTTAAATTAGTATTGGATCGTAAAAGAATAAGTTCATGCTTACAGTTAATAATAATTTTGTTATAATCCTCTGCGAAGCCAAGAATCTTATTTAAAGGAATTGACACAGAAAATGATCCATGCGTAATTTTTGTGCCATCAACATCCCAGCCCCATAACTTTGACATCGATGATTCAAGTTCATTCATCGACACAAGAGATTTTATTGTTGTTGTGACCCCAGCGTTTTTAATTTTATCTATTTCAATCCCATTCAGCTCATATCGAATATCTTGAAATAAATGAAGTATAGGGTTATTTGTAAAATGAACACTGGACACCTTCGCTTTTGTTTCTCTGTTGAATACTTCTATAGTACCCTCTATGTATAAAGTACTCGCTGATGGTAATACGTATAGATCTTGCTGGTTGATAGGTATACGGATTTCATCATTTAAATTGAAACTTGTTACGTACGGTTTATACGAATGATATTCGAAACTTTCAATCGTGCTATCAAAGCTAAAGGAGTCTGATAAGTTTAGTATACTCATTTTAATAATCCTATGTTTTTTAAAAACTGTTTGTTTTCCTTCGTTAGTTGTCCTTTAGGTCTTCTTTTCTTGATAGCACAATGAGCACTAACGGCTTTGCTGTTTGAGACCGTACATTTATTAAAGTCTATCATTTTTTTCTGAGATGTAAATATATCTGAATCTCTTCGCCACGTAAATTCACTAAATTATCGTTTATATCCAGTATTCTTATTATAAGAGCGTTTAAGCTGTTTTGAGTAACAGGAAAATATATAACATTTTTAGGTGTTTCTATAATCCGGTAACCAGGCGGTACATTTGGCACAAATTCATGAATTATATGACTAGGTTTTCCGTTTATAAATGACCCGCTCACGATGTCACATTCAACTCGTACTATAGTTGTAGACAGAATGGACACGGGAAAAGGGGACTCAGTTAATATATTCGCCTGAACTGTTTCTTCTCCAAAACCAAGTAACTTACCAATCGAATTTGGTTTTTTAAAATAGACGTTTTTGGAACACAATATAGATGTTTTTAGCGTATTATTATTGCATGTCAGTGTAAAGGTGCAACCTTGGAGATGTCTTTTAAGATAATCATCAAGATCTTGAAGTTCATATGACCCTTCAGGAATTTCTACTACTTCGTTATCACCATAATAAAACTTATTATTTCGGTTGTCAATATTAGGTATCGAGTTAAATGTCGACAAGTATAGCAACCCGCATTCATATTCACCATCTAGTTGAAGAGCTGGCGAGTGATTCGTAATCAGGGTAGAGGAGGATCCCGTTATGGACAAAGTGAAAGACATCGTGAGAATGAGAAGCTATTTATTGTTCAGAGATATTTAAACGGTTATTCCAATATTTTTTTAAATATTTTAAACATAAATGTCCGCAATTAACAGTATCGAATTTTTGATAAATATTATAATTGTATGAAATATTATAATTTTTCAAATATTTTATTAATTCTAGCGGCGGTTGAAGATCACCATAACTATTAAAATATTCACAATGATTATTATCTTTGACATAGGCTACCCAGTGAGTCCCTTGGTTTTTAGAACTATCTAAATTTACGATTGCACATTCTACTCTTTTTGGACGGTTTGGCAATTTGTCTCTCATGTAAACACCACGAAAATAAGGAATATCTGTTGAATGTTTTAAAATATCAACATTTGTAAGAGCACGTCTGGGTAGCCTTTTATTTAGTTTTTTAATCGTTTTAAACACAAACCCTTTCCATTTCTATACTGTTTAATGTACAACCCTTTACCTAATGCAATAGATTCCATTATTTTATTATGACGTTCTGATTCGGATAAGCTCTTTTTTGCAGCTTTGTAGTCACCAACAGCTTTAGCGATCCCAGCAGCTCCTCCTGCCAATGACCCTAACGCAGAAAGTCCCGCGAAAATAGGTATTAGTGGCAATATACCTCCAGTTTTAGGAATCGGTATTAATCGAGGAACTCTCATTTTACTCGTATTGTTATTAAGAAATACTTTACTCGCTGCAGCAAAAGCTCGACTGACTGCAGTGCCTTCTTTTTTAGATTTGTTTTTTTTCAATTCGGTACGTATCTTAGAAACAAAATGCTTAAATGATTTTATCCCTGCACCAGCTTTCATTTTAGATTTCATCACTTTGCTAACTATCCAAGACGCAAGTTTTTCTCCTTTTCCAACACCTTTTGACTTCAATCTTTGTTTAGCCATTTTATAGAGTTCAAAATCTGCACGATGTCGGTCTGTTAGGTCAGAATATTTATCGTATGCTATATCGTGTTGCATACACGCGTTGTCCAATTCATTAACTCCTTTATCACCTCTTTGCAATCGCTTATGCAATTTTGTGCCTGGTCCGCAATAATTGTAGCCAGGTAAGTGCAGTTCAAACGGTAAGTGATTAATAATACTGTTTAGAAGTCCTCTTCCTTTCATATCCCAAAAGTTAATGACTTAGCGCGAGAAAGTTTTTAAATATATTTATACAATGGCATTTCTGTCGATCCAGCTGTTTTCGCTATCGTTAAGTCCTAACCACTTAACATACAATTTTTTCCCTCTTTTTTTGATTACCTTTTCGATGAGGTAAACGTCTGGATACTTAGTTTTTTGCAGTTCTTGTTCATAAAATGTACCGAGTATTGAGTTTTTTCGTTGGTCTTCAATATGGTAAGTAACAGGACGAGTGTGATTCACCTTTTTAATAGTAAATAGCTCAGTTGACCAATTAGGCGTATAACCTTTATGAAAGACGCTTTTGTACTTGCTTATACGCACATGATCTCCTACATTAAAAATATTTAATTTAAAACGCCGATTGGATTGTGATTTATCTATGTTTTTCTTTACTTCGGCTTCATTATTAAAATTCACCTCATTTGGGCTAAATTTTGTTGTGCTATGCACAGTTTGATTATAAGATTGAACTATCTCATCTAAAGGTTTTCCAAGCCATTTGTAGTTCCCGATGAAACTGAAATATTTGTAAAGTTTGTTCTTGAGCGTTTTTATTACCCTTTCAACAATAGACGCCTTTTTAACTGAATACGTGGAATAATGATTTATTTTTAAGGATTTCACATAACAATCGAATTGATCATTGTAAAATTCTTTTCCAAAGTCTGTCTGTAAGTTTCTAGGTATTCGTTTGGTCGACTTGATAATTAGTTCAAATGCATTTTTTACTTCTGTTTTAGTTTTAGATTTCGTAGGAATACACCACGTGTACTTTGAAAATGTATCAATAACAACTAAAATGTATTTATATCCCTTATTTACAGTATGTAAATTCTGTAAGTCAATTAAATCTGCTTGCCACAAATCATCAATTCCTTTTAATATAACTGCGCGACGCTTGAAATTTTTTCGGGCCGATCTATGGATTTCATTCACGACTTGTTCTTTTGTCATCTTTGAAATTACTTAAAATATTGTCTATGTCCCTTTTTGTATAAAAGTTTATTTTCAACTGATTTGCAAGCTGATGAATTTGAGAATTTATAGTTTTAAATAAAGAATCTAGATGCTTCTTCTCGTAAGTGTCCTGGACGAGCTGATCGACATATTGCTTATTAGCTGCATCATTGGGTGTCAAAGGATCCGCTACCCCCTTTAATCGCGATGATTGTAGATCGAAATCGCCATCATCAGAACGCAGCAAAGTTTTATTGTTAAGTTCAAAAACTTCACATACACGCAAACGTTTATGAACATGATGACCGAATTTGTCTATGTTCATTTTCACTTCTTATTTTTATGCACTTATGTATCATCAAATTTCCGGCTTCGACTGATGGTAAAAGTAAAATACCAGTTTTATATATCATTGATTAACCAAGCCCGCTTCACGAAGTTCTTCTACAATTGATATTATTTCATTGTCTAATCCTGTGTTACCGGCATCACGGGAAGCAATGAGTAATTTCAATCTTTCAACTAATTCGTTTGGATTATCCCAATAGACATATGAAACATCTCTTTTAACTTTTTTCATTGTTGGTAGTCCTTTGCCGTAAGTACATAAATCTTCGCTTATTGAACGTTGTTTCGATAATTTGAAAAGCGGTTTTATAATGTATAAATATTTCTGACCTTTGTTACTTTTTATTGGTTTATTGGGATCAAAATCTCGTCTATGGACATTCGTTTCTAGTAGCAACATTTTATAATAACGTTTATCGTCTTCAGTTATGATACCTAAATCAGGCAACTTCTTAAATAACAAATCATATAAACCTGGTGTTAAATTGTAAGTACGTCCATTTACTTTGAGTTTTTCGCCACTAACGGAAACTAAACAAGATCCTAACATAAGCTTATCGCGTTCTGTTCGTATGCCAAAAGGAATGTCCAAGTCGGTGTTGTATTGTTTTTGCCATGCAGGGTCTTCGCGAGGAGATGCATATGAACCGGTAGTCTTAAATGAAGTATCATTTGTTGATTCCAAGACATCATTGTTGTCACTTTCACATAACATGTCATCATCACCATCTTGTCTGTTTTCGTCTCTATTTGATACCTCATCATCATTATTTGAAGTCGTTTCGGAAAAATTTCGTACGATTGTTTGATTATTAATACTACTTCTCTTCCCTTCATTAGGACTAAATTTTAATGTTTTTGGCGCCTTTTGCCACTTAAATATGTCTTCATCAAAATCGGTTTCATTAGTGTTATAGTATTTATTGTCGTTACTTTTAACCATTTCATTAAGCGGGTCTGTTATTGGTTTAAAGACTGATTCCAAAATCATATTGTTGTTATTTTTCATATCACGAAGTAGTTTAACCTTCTTTTTGACAGCATCGGCAGACTGAAGTACTTTTTCTTTTAAAGTTTTCTCGGTGTTTATTTTATGATTCATGTCTGATCTCGATGGATTCCCATGATGCAATAAAAGTTTCTTGAAAATGAAACTGGTTAAGTAACACGGTTAATCCAAAACGATAAATGTATCAAATCCCATTCTATAACATCCTGAATTTCTAGCACAGTCCTTGTTTACAACCAAGTAGCTAAAAGGTACGCTCCATATTTTTGCACACATTTCCCGAAACTGTGACCAAGACATATCAGTTCCAACGTGCTCGTCATAAACATGACGTAAATTAACTTCATCTTGTTTAAAAAGGATGATTAAGTTAGCATTGTCCCTTATTAATTGTTTAGGTATTTTACTGTAAGTTTGATTTAAGTAGAAGCTGTCAATATTTTTATGCCTTCCCATTGCAAAGTAATCCCTTATATTATTTTGATTTTCGCATGCAACATCATCAAATATGATAATTGAATTGTTCTCAGCTTCATGCGGGCTTAGTATTTCATCATTTTCGCGATATTTTTGAAATTTAACTGATGGAACCAACATCAATATTTTTTCTAAAAACTGGTACATCGGTTGGAAAAGTGTTTTTGAATATACGTAAATATTTTGAAAGCGTAGTCCTTGTTCATGTAGTAGAAGAGAGACAATTAAATTAGTTTTACCGCAATTAGAAGGACCGCAAATTATACAGCGAATTGTGTCGGGTAAAAGTTCACCGTGACGAAAACTACGATTGTTGCGATCTGAACAAACAACCTCCAACTGCAAGCTCTGAGCTTGTTTTACAAACTTCATATCTGTTCAAGATCAATTCAACCAATGCGCGCGTGTTGCAAGCATGGAATGCTTATTCAAAATGAGCAGAAGAGCAGATGGTTAACGTTAAACCTCGAGTGTGAGCAAATTCTGTTAGGTTGGGTTCCGTTGGGTTTGAGTTGCTGTTGGGCTGATGTATTCGTTGCGTTGATCGAGAGGTGAAACAGAATGCCCAATGCGATTTCAGGTGTAGGTTGAGCGTTATGTTGAACGCAAATGCTGATAGGTTACTGTTAGGTTGGTTACCGTTGGGTTTGGGTTGATTGTAGGTTGTGTGCAATTCATTGTATTATTGGGCTTCTGGATCACCACGAATGAGTGAGGGCGAAATTTTTCGCCCGATCGAATGAATGGTGGTCCAGAATGCCCAATAATATACTACTCACATACCTACATACACTGTTTCCTTCTATACGTACCGATATTTCCCGGACCGTGTAAAAAGGCTTAACTCACCCCTGATTCAAAAACCGCACAAAACAGATCATTTACCTCGTTCGCAAATCACCGGTTCCAATCCGACCTCGCATTGCGAGGGTTCGATGGGATTTCTCCGAGGAGTTATTTCCCCCACACATGCTAATATCCGTTCCACCTTGTCTTACGGTTTTACGTTGCTTCCCTTTTTATAGAGAATGGAGAAATGTTATTTTATGCTTCAGCTGTTTAGTCGACTGTTTTTTGTTTACCACTTGGTGTGCTTGAATATTTTTACACATGACGGAACGAAATTAAGGTGCGAGGATGTTTGTTTTTTTGTGCACATGAATGTTACCATTTATCTCCAAAACGTCTTGACGGATTCAGACGTGTTTTGTTTTAAATAAAATAATATAAAATGCTTATTAAAAAAATCCTTACTAATAAAATACATACACAAATTACATTCACGAAAAGAACCTACAAACATTACTTGAGAGATACGAATAAAATCAAAATAATTAAACATAGGACTGGATATGGTAAGAGGAACATTCTGTCCGACGGAGCACGGCTATATAACAGCCTGCCTGTTGACGTCAAAAAGTGTAACTCGTTGGGTATGTTCAAATGCAAACTTAAGGATTATGTTAGTGTTAAGATATACTGAATGTTACGATAAGCTAGAAGAAATTATTACTTAAGAAATTGTTTTAATTAAGGCTCATTGTAAGTGAACTTTTCGTAGTGGGTGAGCTGCTTGATTAAGCTACTCATAGATGGCGCTGAGGAGAGATCTTCCAAATAAAATATGACACAAGGCATTGAAAAATTCGTTAGGTACACCAACGTTAAGTATAGCTTAATTGGTGGAGCGTGGTACGGATTACCGAGGTTGCTGGTTCAAGTCCAGCTGCTTAACGAATTTTTCTTTGCATTGTCATTGTATGTTAAGTGAACTTTGTTCTTTATGAGTAAATAAAGTCTTTGAACCTATAAAAAGCTAATTTAATCGCGATGGTCCTTAGCTAAGATTCATTAAAAATCGGTTCATCTGTTTATGGAATATTGGACTTAATTATAGTCATTGTTTAGGTTGTTTTTCTTCAAATTTTATTTCTAACTTTATGGTTAGCAGAGCAACTTACAATGTAAAGAAAATACATTCAAATCAAGGCAGGGTAATTATTTTTGCGCGTATTAAATTTTAGTATACGAAGCATTCCTTATTCCTTCTTTAGTAATAAAGAAACGGATGACTGGATTATACACTCAAATACGCTTAGCAAGGTCATCTGGACAACTTGTCTTTTTTTTACTACTTTTTGCAGACTCCCTACATGTCCTAGGCAATTGCAATTTCATAAAAATAACGACCAACTCGATACGTTAAAACCGGGCGAAGGGTTCCGTATCATCATATAATAGCCATTATTAAGATCGAAAAAGAAAACGCTGAAGAAATAACGTTTCTTGTATGGCCCCCCGGTGCCCTTTAATCTTTAACCACAGAATGCTTTAACTTCAAGTTGAGTAGTTTTATTATTAACTAGCGGACCCGACAGACTTCGTTCTGTCAAAAAGATTTGGAATGTGGCAGTTTTTTGTTCAAATTGACAGGTTGTAGAGGACTTGGAGTCAAGTCTTGTAAGCCATAACAATGTTGTACGTGTGTAGAGTTTTCATTTTCCTATTAGTATGTATTTAAATAGTTTTGCACAGATAGGGATACCTATTAAATTAATAGTTAAAGATAATAAAACCCTTTTTTTACGATTTGTTTGACAGATGTAATGACGTGAAAACTGATGCTATTTATGTCGCGTGCCGAAACTAAAACAAAACAAAAAATAATATCGCGAAGCCATCCAAAATAAAAATCAGTACTAATTATCTATAGCTCTTACATTTTTCGACTATTCAATTTGGTCGGGTTCGCGATATTAGATCCTCCAACGCGAACACGCACACTGTTTTGATAGATATGATTGAATTTGAATTTTGTGCAGCGATAATAAAGTGCAAATTGACTCTTTGACGTTGGGAACACACCTAACATTGTTTAAACAACAGTGAGTGCTCGTAATTTAATAAGAACTTTATTGAATAACAATAAAGTTCAAATTGACTCTACATTTTAGTTAGAAAACTTTTGTATGGGAAAAAGAAAAGAGCTGTTTTTAGGGTTTTCCCGGAAATTATTTGAATTTTTCTCGCCGTAAAAACCATCCCTGGAGTTCAACAAACATTAAAAAAAAGAATTGGTAAAATAGGTAAAGGCGTTGTTGAGTTATGCGCTTACCAACACATTTTGCGATTCATTTTTATATTATAGAAAGATTGCACGGCTATAACTTTAAAAGATTTAGTTCTGTAATAGAGGGTCATAGAGTATTAGGGTCCCATTAATACAATTTGGCTACGGTATCCTAAAAAGCACTAGGTAAATCTAAAGTCGTTTAAACCACATAAAATATAAACCGTACTCCAGAATTGCCAGTGTAAGCACCATAATTTGATATAGGAATTCCGAGCTCCAATATTCAATGAATTTCTGCTTGCAGTTTGTGAAATATTACGCTAATAAATTGGTCGGTAACAGCGGAAAGCGTAGCAATTTCTATGCTTTTAAAGTTGATCTTCACTCTTAACCAAGGATTCGATTTGCAAGGGTTTTTTTTACAATATTCTGTTTTAACTTGCAAAGTTGACGGAGCAAGAAAAAATTTAGTTAATAAACGTTTCTCTAAAATTAGTGGAATAAAGAAACTCACATAATTACATACTTACATACATACTTACATGAACCCTGAAAACAGTACACTCTTTTTCTTTGGGCAGTCGTGTAAAAACTTATTAAAGGACGACATTATTATGAACTAAAAACAGTTACTTTGCTCACCCGCGACCACTAATGACAAATGCAACACCTACGCCTCCACTGCTACACTGCTGAAGGTACAATAGCCCCTCCTGGCCTCCACTTTCGTTTCTCTTTCGCTGTCTTTGTTCCCATCGCCCTACTGTGTCGGAGCAGACCGCCACTGAAGTCTGAAGCCTATTGGAAGCTCCGAGGCTACCTAAATACCCTGCCCTGCCTTCCTGCCTATCATACTGTCACAAGGGCAGTGTTAAATTATCATTGTCAAGAGCAGTGCTGAGTGATATGCAATTTGTAGGTATATAGTTTATGAACTAAAAACAATTACTTTGCTCACCCGCGACCACTAATGACAAATGCAACACCTACGCCTCCACTGCTACACGAATCAACACATGCCACACAGACCCAAGTATCACCACCACCACTAAACTAAACGCTGACGCGACATTATTAACAATACTTTAAATCCTTCCGGGTTTAACGTCTTGTATATGTGGTGCTTCTGTCTACTCGTTCATACGGCGAGGGCCTGTTCAAGTTTTAGCCCATTACAAGGAAACAATTTAATGACCAATCGTCAGCTTTTGACCACGGAAAAAAAACAACTGTTTTGTTTCTTCATCTATTTTTAACGAACTGTAATGAAACAGAAATGTCCGAATCATTGACATATTGATATAGAAGTGAAGAGGCTCTTTACGGCTTCGCTCCCGTTGAAACAAAGAAATAAATGGCTAATAGTTATCTGACCCTTGGGAATTTCGAAACATCCTTTTTAGCCAGCGGCTTCCAGCGGCTAAAAATTTTATGTCAGATTACACACAAAATTTCCTACAGCTAAATACATAATGAGGGCCTCAGTTTTCGCTCCGCCCTATATAATTTACAATAATAATTATAATCATAATTGTGTCTATGTCAAACATGTCTTTATTAACCAGTTCACAAACCGCTGGATAAGAATATGTTTGTGAAATATTTTAACAGTAAATTTTATTTTCCTTCTAACAAATTTCGTTGTGGTTTCATTCATTAATAACAAGCTACTTGCACTTATAACCTCAGAAATCTACACCAAACATTAGGAAACACTTCGAAAATAAACAAAAGTTGAAAAATAAACGAGCTAATGAGTTTTGGTTATTGGCAATACTCCAGCAGTCAGTGAACTCTTTTTTAGAAAACCGGCCAAGTGCGAGTCAGACTCGCGCGCCGAGAGTTTCCTAATTTTTTTTTAAAGTACTAGGTATAAAATTTAAGTGTTATATTGTAAATTTGCCCAATGCGCAAAAATGACTTTGCTTTGCATTGAAATACATGACATTTCTTTCAAGAATAAAGCTATTTTTGTACATTAAAAATACAAAATGATAAGTGACATAGGTCACAAAGGCAGTTATTCTCAGAGATGGAAATCATTGATTTTTGGATTTTTTCCTTTACTTGTGTTGTAAGGCCTTACTTCTCGCAAAATTTCATTAATTCCATGTCGACGGAAAATGCCCTATAAGTTTTGATACCCAGGATTTTTGTATGAAGATACACTTCATACTGACGGACAACGAATAGTGATCCTATAACTTTTTATTTTGAGGGACGGAATCCTAAAACCGGCCAAGTGCTAGTCGAAGTCGCGCACCGAGAGTTCCGTATTAAACTTTTTTCGTTTTTTTATTAATTGTGTTGTGAGACTTCGCTTCGTACCAAAGTTGGCGATTGAGATGATTCTAGGTCACTGAGAAGTAGATAGTTAATTTAATTTTGTTTATATATTTGTTGGTTTGTTTGTATTAGTTGTAATGTTTTGTTTTAATTTTTTATGTACTTTTTTTGCATTGAGTTGTTTATTTTTAAATTTCATTGCGCATTGGCTTTGCTGTAATGCTGTGAAATTGTTTTGATAATAAATAAATAAATAATAATTTAATTGGTTGCAAAAAAATCCACCGCTTATTTCATATTGGTATTTATTTTACAAAGTTAATTAATAAAGTAAATAATGATACCGTTAATTTAAAAGAAGCAATTTACCTTAAAACGTCCCTAAATAGATTTTACTGAAGAAGCTATCAATTTCGTAAGGCTGAAACTCATTGAAGTTTGAAAAATGGGAATCCATAAAAACTATTTATTCTAAACAAATCGTATTCGCTTATCCGCGCCGATGAACGAAAATAAACTATATTGACGAGTAAGTTAGTTAAAGGCCGAAGTCGCAGTTGTGTTGTACAACTGTCAACGTAACCCTTTCAGGGATAAGGTTTACAATAGTAAAATTTGAGATGTGATTTGTGACTTTTTCGTTTACGAAGATCGAATAAGGGCGAACATCTTCAGTTTCTCTAAAGATTTATGTTCGATAAAAACGGTTTTATTTAAGTATGAGATTTCTACTTCAGTTGATAGTTTGTAAATAAGAGCATGAAATGTGTCGCATGAATAACTAGGTATATCTACCCAAAGGCTAAATCGATGGTTCGAGTAAATAATAATAGTATTCAAAATTCATGACAACTAAAATAAATTTAACATGACGTACCGAACCATGGGTAACAGTAAATATTATTGCTATGACACATTAAAAATAAAATTGGTTTTAGTATTAAAGAGCTATTTCATCCCACTTTGATGTAATCCGAACTTTCCTGTCGCGAATGGTTTGAAGATTTCCAGAACGCAAAACAAAAACATGATTACTTACCGGGACTCGGAGGTGGGTTCTAATTAAACGGGACGAGTCTGCGAGGCCAAGTTTTGCCTGCTAACTGCTAAGGTTTAAATGCCAGTAGGTCTACGGTACGGTAAAAAGATAACCAAGTTTGGGGTAGGCTGAATACAACTGCTAATTATAAAAATAAATTACGAAGTTTACTTGCAAAAATAAATAAAAATAAATCAATTGACTCATCTTGCATTATCTGTCTGTCTATCAGCAGCGGCGATTAATGTTTGGGAGAATTTTTATTTTTATTTTAGTCAAAAAAAATTACTTTACAAAGGTGAACACTTACCCCCTTCTCAATCAGTTGCAGAAATAATTACGGTGACATCATGTATGATACAAAATGACTTGGCAAGGCGTGAGCCGCTTTTTAGATTATTATCTATCGGCAATCTACTTACAATAGCCCCTCCTGGCCTCTCCACTTTCGTTTCTCTTTCGCTGTCTTTGTTCCCATCGCCCTACTGTGTCGGAGCAGACCGCCACTGAAGTCTGAAGCCTATTGGAAGCTCCGAGGCTACCTAAATACCCTGCCCTGCCTTCCTGCCTATCATACTGTCACAAGGGCAGTGTTAAATTATCATTGTCAAGAGCAGTGCTGAGTGATATGCAATTTGTAGGTATATAGTTTGATTTATTGAATCAGGCGTTACTTTGCGGAGGTCCATATTTATGAACTAAAAACAATTACTTTGCTCACCCGCGACCACTAATGACAAATAGTTGTAGACAAAATAATATACAGCAGCAGCATTTTCAGTATATAGTGGAAGTGGTGGCATGTTGAGCGGTTGTTGTTGTGCTTCGTAAATGGCGTGGTGGTGATAGTTGGGTATGTGTGGCATGAGTTGATTCGTGTAGCAGTGGAGGCGGAGGTGTTGCATGGAAACATACATTTGCCGCACAGATATAACTATTTGTCATTAGTGGTCGCGGGTGAGCAAAGTAATTGTTTTTGGTTCATATATAGTTTGTATTGCCATATTGCATTATATTTCTTATAAAAGCCGTTATAAAGATGATAATTATCTGTATATTCATACTTACAGAATTAATACTCAGTCGCGATCTTTATGCAAATTATCAATAAATCCTCAATCAACATAACGATATCGACGATACTCTGTTCTGACTCAACCTCGTATATAAACTTTGACGAAATTGGAATTACCACTCTAGACCGCGAACCTAAAGTGGTTATTCCAATTTCGTCAAAGTTAATATACGAGGTTGTGTCAGAGTGTCGTCGATATATGACATCAATTACCATCAGCTTACTTGACTCATAATCATTTTCGTGGAAACTGTTGCTGTGACACGCCATCACTCATCCCTGATACGTGACCGGATCAAGGGAATATACCTTTGTCTGTTTGTCTAAGCTTTCCTTCCTTGATGTTTTCTGTTTGTACGTTGTCGTGCCTTCGAGGGAGCTTTTGATTTCATCGCTGGGAGATGAGGCGGAAAATTTTTGATTTCATCTTTAGCTACTTGCTAAAAGATTTTAGAGTATTTTACGTTCTTTTTTACTTTAACCTCTAGTATGTCTAGATGCGGATCTGCACCAAATTTAATTTATTTGTATTTCAATTTCATACACCTTACTTACTTACCTCATCACCATCATCATCATGTCAGCCGAAAGACGTCCACTGCTGGACATAAGCCTCTCAAGGCTCTCCACTCAGACCGTTCTTGTGCTTTCCGCATCCACCGCAATCCAGCGATCTTTACCACATACTTAATTGTTTATTAGATAAGAGACTTGAATGTGTTATTTTTTACTTCCAGCATACGAGAGGTTAAAAAATATGACAGTTGCAACAAGGATGTAACTTGCTAGATCCATCTAGCAAGAAGAAACCTACTTCTGATGTTTGCCTACCAAAGCAAACACCAAAGTCATATATTAGGTATTAAGTAGAGGTACCTGTTCATGGAAAAGACTTAAACTATCGGAAATTAGGCAGGCACGTTAAGATAATAGTTTAAAAACTACAGTTAAAAAGATTAGTGTAATTTCAGATGAACTTGTCCTACTATCAGCAAAATACCGATATATAGAATTTTATTCGCATTGTAAAGCTTAAAAGGCTTTTACTCATAAGCTGTCCAATTAGAAATTGCTTTTTAAAATGCTTGTAGGCATTTTGTCAACTCACGTTTTCTGATAGAGGACAAAATTATTTTCCTTATTGAAGCGTCTCCAAAATCTGTAGACATCGGCCTTCCTATTGTATTTTTCTGTTTTGTATAAAAAGTTTTGTCTCCACTTGGCGAGCCGGCAACAGCTGTTCACGAACTTGGCTAAAGTCGGGATATTGTAGTGGAAGTGTTAGTCAAGGGGAAAATTGCTACGCGAAGAAAAAAAAAAAGAAAATTTCGGCTTTATTTCTCCTTTTTGATAGATTGCTACAAGTGCTTATATTTTGATTGATTTCAGGATAAACTAAAGGCATTAATGAACGCTATTAGGATTATAATTCACCTGTTTTCTTAGAGCGACTGTCACGTTACGTAAGGAATCAATGTTGTATGCGTGGTTGCATTGCATACATACGCGATATCCGTGCTTATCCGAAGTGACTAGCGAATAACCTATCTTCCGTTTGACTTCTTATAGCTCACAATAAAATTAAGTTTGCCTTTTCGCTTTAATATATACTGATGATGGATGCTTATTATCTTAAACTTGGTTGATACATTTTACAACAATATTTTTTTTCCGTGTAGCTAATAATTACCACTTAAAATGGTATTGAGACCTTAATATTGTTTTTTTGTACCTAATACTAATTTTGTTGAAGTTAAAAATTAAAATAAGAATTTCGGTAGAAGTCATCAATGATTAATCGAAAAAACGAAGGGTTTTTATGATGGTAATCTACCAAATCTCAAATTAATAAGCCCAGCTGTTATAACGGGCAACAGTTGACATAAACGACTGACCCTAAACAATTACAACAACGAGATGTGGGAACTCGTAATAAACCCTATATACCCAAAGATATACCCAAAAGTAAGTATTGTGTATCCCCATCTGTGCGAAATACACTGTCTACTGCCTTTAGAGATGTTTTCTTCTTTTATGTGAGTTGGAGAAAAACAAACGCCGATGTAGTTTCGAACACGAAATACGTTTGTGCGAGAGCATATTTGCACCCCCATCTGTGTAAGTTTGGCGATTAGTCGACGGACTTCTTGTAACAATGCACTACGAGACTAGATATTTTACCTTTCCTAAGGCAAAAGAGGAAAATGTGCATTGTTGTAACACATTGCTCAAGTACTTAACCGTTATTGGTTACCTATGCTTTTTATAGTAGCTTATGCAACTGCTACATAATGAGTGTTTTAAGGCCTAATTATGTGGTGTTGCATACATTACTTTATCTACACACATATTATATGTACTCTAAGATGGGTTCAGAAGCCGAAGGCATATATCATACCCATACCTGTCACGAATTTGACTGTTTTTTTTTGTAATCATAGACAAACATACCGACCTGACGTTTCGTAAACTGTTTTTTTTTATTGTAAAATTAAAAAAAAATTGCATTATTGTTTATACATGTCGGACTGAACTCGACTTATATACGTGAGTGATCCGTTTTATCTCACTATTATTGTACATTACGTTGGTTTTAAAATTTGAAACATCGAATTCGATATCGAAAAGTCATTACGACATCGAATTCGATGTCGTAATTTACTGCTGGTGGTGGAGGAGGTGCTGGGGCTGGCGCTGTCGGCGAGAAGGCCACGTCGTGCGTCGTTTTCTACGGTTTCTGAACGCATTATAGAGGACTTATGATATGTGTGTAGATAAATGCAATTTTCACAGCTTTCAAAATTGATTTAATTATGAATTTCCCATCTTAAAATGGTTAAATGGCTGGTATCGGACTAGCGACTCTTGGGGTTGCCGGTTCTTATGGGTGGCGGTGATCGCTTATCTTCCAGTAACCGTCTTGCTCGTTTGCCTCCCTCTTCCAATAAATACCTGTAACTTCCTCTACCTGGCGAGAAAAAAAAATCTCAGGTTGGTACAAAATGCAACTTTTAAACATTTCTTTTTCCTGGTGCGTGACCTTTAAATGTCATGTCATGACATCTTTAGTCGTTAATATAATGGTTTTGGCTTTTGCTGTTAACCTATGAGATAAAAAAAAACTGCTACGTTTTAGTGTTGTCTTAGGAACTTATTGTGCCAGAATGTTATTTTTGTCAGAACGTGAGTGCAGTTTTTTAGATTAAACTGCACTCAAGTTTTGATAGTACCTAGTCCTTGTAGAATGACCACGTTTTGGTGCAAACAATTTGAATCATAGACCACGCTTTGCTGTTTTCATTTATTTATTAACTAACTCATGCCCCGCGGCTTTGCCCCCGTGAAATATTTCAAAAGGTGCTAGTTCCCTATCCCGTGAGAATTTCGAAAAATCCCTTCTTAGTGCACCTCCAGGATACTGAAGGCATATGTTTGCCAAATTTCAAGTAGGCCAAGTGGTTTAGGCTGCGCGTTGTGTATCATTCAGTCAGTCAGTCACGGTATTCTGCTTTATAGGTATAGATAATTGATGAATTTCATACAAAATAAAACATGAAAATGTAAAAAAAAACATGGCTAATCGTGGTATTTTAACGACACCGTGTTTGGTCTCAATTGCCTTTCTATATTAACAACTCTTATGACCATAGTCATTATTTTAACGGAACACATAAAACTTTATAACTCCATAGCATTTTCGTTGTACTGGGAAGTCCCGACAGCTATTCTACTTAAAACACCTTCCGAAACAAGTTTTCTTTGATATTTCTACCTGTCTGATTTCACATCACAAAAATAACAAACCTGTTTAGAGACATTACAGTAAAAGAGGATTTACAAACACATAGGTATGTTTGAACAATTTACGTATCACTTTTTGTACAATGTCATAATCGAAATGTGGGTTAATGTGTTTAACTGGCTTGTCACATTTTGTCAACCCACAGGCACCTACAATATTATTGTCTGCTAGACTTGCTCGTTTGAAACATCCAACAAGCAAGTTTATCATTTTTCTCCTACGGTTATCATTGGCAATAATCAGAAACTTCATATGGTACGTCAACCTGTGTCATTAATTCGGAGTTGGCTTTACCTTATCCCACTAATATTATAAAAGAGGAAGTTTGTGAGTGAGTGAGTATGTATGTTTGTTACTTCTTCTTGGTAAAACGGCTGGACGGATTTGATTGAAATTTGGAATGGAGATAGCTTATACCTACCCAAGATTAAAACATTTTTTAGCCTGAAAAATTGTGCACTTGCGGGGGATAGCGGTAACCGAATTCTGCGCAGACAAAGTCGCGGGCAATGAAGTATAGATCACACTGCTCAAAAATGTCTACGGACATAATGAAAACGGAATATTGATCGCGATTACCTTAAAGGTTTGACGAGTCAATATCCCGTTTTGATTATGTCTAATGCAATTAACCGCGAATCATTTAAAACTGTTAACGTCTACGGATCTACGCGTATAGGAGTCCACACGTAATTGATCCCTAAACATTTTTGATCTGTGTATTCGGTACCTATCTATCAAGCTATTTTTATAATAAAACGTGTATTTTGTAGTTCTATAATAATGTCTCTTCCGTTGTCTTGTGCTTGATTTTATAAAGATGACAGAGCGAAGCGCAAGGGCACTACCTCCCTACCTTTTATAAAGATGACAGAGCGAAGCGCAAGGGCACTACCTCCCTACCTTTTATAAAGATGATAGAGCGAAGCGCAAGGGCACTACCTCCCTACCTTTTATAAAGATGACAGAGCGAAGCGCAAGGGCTCTACCTCCCTACCTTTTATAAAGATGACAGAGCGAAGCGCAAGGGCACTACCTCCCTACCTTTTATAAAGATGACAAAGCGAAGCGCAAGGGCACTACCTCCCTACCTTTTATAAAGATGACAGAGCGAAGCGCAAGGGCACTACCTCCCTACCTTTTATAAAGATGACTGAGCGAAGCGCAAGGGCACTACCTCCCTACCTTTTATAAAGATGACAGAGCGAAGCGCAAGGGCACTACCTCCCTACCTTTTATAAAGATGACAGAGCGAAGCGCAAGGGCACTACCTCCCTACCTTTTTGAAGCCTTCGTCGTTATTTTGAACCCTCATTACTTGGAGTTGGATTATATTTATTTGACGGAAATAAGATTATGCGAAATCTGTTAAGTACTTACCTCTCGCAGTAAATTATAGTTAACTTGTCTAACTAAATATCTTCGTCTTTGTTTAACTTTCTTCTGTCGAGTCCTATTACATTTGCTTCAAATAGGCAACTTTATTTTCGGTTATCTATGATTATGATTAAATGTAACTACTATTAATAACAAAATATAATTCGTTGTGACATTCACTCTATCTTATTCGCAAAACCATTACAATTTCATTTGATCGTCATTTCTAAGAATATTAAGTGGTCCAGAAATTGTTCGCTTTAATATAATTCAAATTATTGAAATATCAATCAAACGTTTTCATAAAAGGCTAATATTTGATGAAAATAGGCCTTTAATTTATGTCAACATAGAATTAATTGGTTAATACGTTTTCGTACAACATTGAGGATTCGATGGCCTCATCAAACTTAATTATGAACATAGACTGCAATAACTCTTGCCATGGTCAATATTACCGACTTTTAGTTGATAGATTATGGAACTGCTATACAATAACTACACTCTACGCGTAGTATAAAATCTCTACAGTTCAGCATATTTTTTTCAAAACCAGTTTATTTCCTAATCTACCTTGGCCTATATTCATAGACTTATTTTATCGCTATCCTGCGGAAACTATGCCTTTTCCTGGGATAAAAGTCTATATCACTACTCTTATCTCTTTCTAAAATATATCATGTCTAATCTACGAATATAGTTCGCTGTGTGTAATAGGTACCTACTCTATTTATATAAACATTTTGCAATTTGACGGTCACATTTTCACACGTTTTTAAAGAAAACAAAGTCACTACCTAAAATTGTGTTAACCTGTATGAGGAAACCATAGTAGCTAACGCTAATAAATGTTATAATGTATTTCTTCCATTTTGTCTTAGAATTATCGAAAAAAAAGACAATACGACGGACACCAAACTTAACGCACACTTACATTGATGGCAAGATTGTCAAGTATATGCCTGTCTCATCTTGTCACGAGAAAACTCAGAGAATTTACATGGCCAAAGCTGATCAGATGGTCGAGCACGACTTTTCGAATGCTGCGTAACGGTTATCGTATCGAGATCGAGAAACCTCATACTAAATTTTAGTTCCAAATACGCTCACGGGCGGGCCCTGTTATAAAACTTCATACAAATTCGACAACGTTTACTAATTGATTTTACGTGACGTAATAAATATTCGTATTCGGGCCTCAGGGGGTACGGTAGTGCCTCCAACAAGTTGAGGAAAACAAAGAGGCCGTACCATCCTTTTCTCGAACCACTTTTACTCTAACATTTCCATTTTCTGGGCAGAAGCCCGAGTACGAATATTCGCAACCTGCGTAACGTAATCGAGTAGTAAACGTTATCGAGAAATCTGTATGACGTTTGGAAGCGCCAGCCCGTGAGCTTATTGGGAACTAAATTTTAGTATGAGGTTTCTCGATTTCGACACGATAACGTAACTTCGTGCTCGGCCTACAGGTTAAGTCCGTCCTATCGTAACCACTTCACGTTTCACTCATTAATTCGTCCTGAATATGCTTGAATATTAGGAAGTCCGTACACCTACCGCTCGTTACTTCTCATAAATCCTTATTTCATAATACAGGGCGTCCCGTGACTATGCCACATGGACACGAAGTACCTTAATTATTATAGATAATGTATTTTGCTCTAGCGAGTTTTTTTACTTCACGTTCACAGATATTTGACCCGGAGACCATAAGGTCAGACCATAGGTAGCAGGAGATGTATAGACATCTCCTGCTCAATTAAAAAGTGCCAGTAAAGTAAAGTGTTCTGGTTTTGCTGTTCTAATAATAATTTTTTACACTTGTTTCTAAAATACGATATTTTTTTTCTCTCTTAATTTTTAATGATAGAGTGAGGTTTATTTGTGAAATTTATCTGTAATTACGTATTGTAAGAGCTAATGTAACTTGTCTTTAGAAAAAAATACTTTGTGCCAAGTTTCTTGCGGCGCATTATTCTTGGCAATCATGGTCTTTCCGAAAGCGCTGGTAGACTCAAAAAAATTACGTGTAAAAGATCATTCAACTGCCTATTTGCTGAATAAAATTTTGAATTTTGAATTTTTGAATTTTGTTTTCAAAAATAAGTAATACTTCGAGTACATTAAAAGTAAAAACGAAAATACTTGCCTCATATAGAAAGCGAACTGGCCAAATATGAAAAAAAATCCTGTGTTATGATGATTCATATCGAACGAGTAAATGACAAAAAAATATTTCTCATGTAACATAGTATCTTAAAACAAAGGAACACCGTGAAATTTTACATTCAATGTTCTTGCCAATTCTTCATTAAGTATTATAAAATTAAATAAACCTTTGAATGTAGTACAAGACGTACTCTTAGTTATTCTGTGGCAGCACTACTTAACTTTAAAAATAAATAAATACTTACCTATTAGTTTTTCGTTCAGCACATCTATCAGTAAGTCAGGCTCTCAAATTTAAAAACATGACATAATGATATTGTAAATCTTCGTATAAATAAATAAGATTTTTTTATTGCTGGAGTGCAAACCGAACTGCAGGTACAAACCACAATTTGTTAAACAGCAAAGCTTTTAAAACTTCCGACCTCGCAACAGAGCCCGGGTACTCAAACTTTATTAAATCAAAATGACAAAACAACTCGACAACAAAATTTATTAATAAGTAAACAAGTTCTTAATTAAATCCTTTGTTAAGCCTATTAGCGGCGTGTCGAGTCAGTTACTAGAAATTGGTTACAAAGGCAATATTATTAAATTGTCTGAACTTTAAAGCGGAATTTCAAAAACTTTGCAAAAAAACAATGCAATTCTGTTTCGCTCAAACTTCACTAAGAATCGAGTAGTAACGGTATCGTATATTGTATTGCGTTTAATATCCTATAGTTAAACGTATTAAACGCGTCTTACGCGTAATAAGCGTCTACTCTAAATAGAAAACTGGTTTTTATTAACCATTTCGACGCCAACGACTGACACACGGGTCATAAGAAGGATAGCATTTTGTTTCTTGCAAGAAAATGGTATGGGGCGTGTAAATGAGTGCTTCGAAATTTGTCTTAGAGTCGAAAAGGTTATAAGCAAAAAACGTAATACAAAGCTAACAACCACCCTACTTTAATTTAAAACGCACTGCACAAAAGCCCAATCAAAAATTGAAACACTTTAATGCCTCCCTAAGAATTTGATAACATGAATTATGCATACGTAAGACGAGAACATGTTTTAAAAATACCAGAGGTTTGAAGGCAGGCTATTTTTAGACGCGCAGGAGTATGAAGTCACTACCACCTGACTCATTTGGCGAGCGTGGTTAAAATGATACGAACATAAAGTTACCTTCTTATGGGTTTTTTATGATGGTTGGTTGTATGTATAAAACAGAGCGTCAAATCTATATGAACACACGTACATACACACATGTGTTATCAAATCGCGTCAAATCTATATATAGATTTGACGCGATTTGATAATAGAGAAAAAACATACCTAGTGAAATAAACGCAGCAGACACTTGCTTAGCTCGACGTTTCGGCTTAATCCTTCCTCTAAGAGAACAGAACGAATAGAGTTTTCGTTTTCTGCATTGTCAGAAGAATGATTGCTGTTTAATATGCGACCTATCTACAGCATTATATTATAAAATATCTATAAAAATAGAGCAATAAAAATTACATTTATAAACTTTATCCTTGTGTCCGTGTTTTCGCTATATGACCCATTTGAATAGTAATTTACCTGGAACACTACCTTAGATTCACTATTAAGTGCATACCCACCAGATATCAGGTACTTACATCTGTCGAAAACCATTCCAAAACGTTTTAGTATTTACCTCGCACCAACCTCAAATTCGAACAAGCGTAACGACATTCAGTACGATCCATGGTCGAAATTATGTGCATATTTGTGACAAAAATAGATTTCTCACCGCCAACAGGCGATTTCGTTACACAACACGTCATACATACATAATAACTGGGTACCTACATACAGTGTCGCGTTAGATAAAATAACCGAAATATTTATTACGTGTAGGCCTTAGGGTATGTAAGACACAACACTAAGAAGTTAGTAAACTGTGTGAAGTTTAATTCTAAATTTGTATTAAGGCCCGCAGACTAAACTAGAAACAAGCGTAAGCAGACTTAATTTTTTTTTTGTAATAAGTTATAGATGGCAATGGCTAGCTTAATAAGAGAGTTTATCAGCCTATTTTCGACACACAGCTGAGCACAGGCCTCATCGCAGAATGAGAGGGCTTGGGCTTTAGTTCAAACCACTAGGCTAGCACTAGCACGGCTTTATTTCTGCACGAAATATTTAAAACAAGATGTTATTTTGGTAGGTAGGTACTTGTACATATTCTTAAGTACAGTTACATTTAAGTAACACGATGAAAGTAGTTATTTTACTACTGCTACGGCAACCACTAAAGTGTGATTATGGGTATGCTAATCTAACATCTTATTCGGTACAATACGTCAACTACTTTACAACTTTAATCTTAGCATCTAAAAAAAAGTACGTGTATACGAAACACATAATGTGTGCCTATAAAATTTGAGGGTTGCCCTCGATTTTCCTGAGGTCCCATCATCAGATCATGACTTGGAGACAATGGGACCACCTCAGGAGGATACCCTTCCGAATGAAAAAAACTTTTTGAAAATCGGTCTACAATTGACGGAGTAATCAATGTAGGTACAAACATAAGAAAAACATATATACAGTGGAGCGCAGAACCTCCTCCTTTTTTGGAAGTCGGTTAAATATGAAACCGTTTTAACGGAAAGGTCGCAAACGTACGAAAACGGCAGAACAATGGGATATAAAAACTGAGTCAGCACGTAGCTCAATTTCTATATAAAATAGGTACATAAAATATGACAAAATAGGATCATAATGGCGTATAAAACGACACTCAAATTGTAATTTGTTTTTATTGAGCGCGCGCTCTTTTGTCATCAATCATTTCATTTGGCACACAGGACATGCAGTGACCGACGTTGAATAATAATTAGGTTTAAAATCAATTGTACAATGTTATGACAATTACGGCACGTAATTGCGGTAGAAGGATTGTGATACGAATACAAGTCCTGAGCCTCTAGTGTCGACGGTCAAGAAAAACGTCTCGATCACGTTTACGTCAGAATTACTATGAGCACATTAGTAGCAACACTAGTGGCACGTATCGACTACAAACAATTACTATGGGCACATTAGTAGCGACTCTAGTGGCACGTATCGACTACAAACAATTACTATGGGGACATTAGTAGCGACTCTAGTGGCACGTATCGACTACAAACAATTACTATGGGCACATTAGTAGCGACTCTAGTGGCACGTATCGACTACAAACAATTACTATGGGCACATTAGTAGCGACTCTAGTGGCACGTATCGACTACAAACAATTACTATGGGCACATTAGTAGCGACTCTAGTGGCACGTATCGACTACAAACAATTACTATGGGCACATTAGTAGCGACACTAGTGGCACGTATCGACTACAAACAATTCTCATACTATTTTACATCCGTGTCGCAAAAGTGGTCAAGACGTATAATATTTTTGGCCGTTGATTACACTAGACGCTCTGTGCTTGTAAACAATACGTTTGCGAAAGTTAACGCTTCTCGACGCAAACGGAAATGTTATATTATTTCTTCCTTAAGGCACTATACCTTGGCTATCCTTGGTTTTGGATTCAAAGTAGATATCTCGTTCCATATTTGAAATAGAGGTTTAATACTTCAACCCATAATTGACGACCGGATAGCCTAGTGGTTAAATACCCTGACTACGAAGCTCGAGTTCCTGGGTTCGACCCCCGATCGGGGCAAATGTTTGTGTGATGAATACGAATGTTTGTTCTCGGGTCTTGGATGTTTAATATGTATATAAGTATGTATTTATCTATATAAAGTATGTTTATCCGTTGTCTAGTACCCATAGTACAGGCTTTGCCTAGTTTGGGACTAGGTCAATTGGTGTCAATTGTCCCATGACATATTTCATCATCATCTTATTTAAGAGTGCTACTCTTGTCGATGCAGTTGTCTCCAGTCCGTTCTTTCCAATGCAAGTTCTTTCACCTCCTGATACGACACAACGTCTATCTTCTTTTTTATTTGATCTAGATACTCTATCCTCGGCCTTCCCATTCCTCTCTTCCCTTCTATCTTTCCTTCTATTATTTTCAGTATCAGATCGTCGTGTCGTAATGACATTTATTGTAATTTAATTAAAGACTGTAATTATTATCTCTTAAGTACTGTGAGGGCGTGACACACGGCTTCTTGGTGATGTAGCTCTAGCGACTGCTCCTTGACTGCGAAAGGACTCTCCAATGACAAACAAACACTTCTTCAGTAACATTTGGTTTATTTTCATGATAATAGCGAATACACGTCTTACCATTAAAAGGGAAAAATCACTGTCAAGGAGTCGCACTTGTTTACTGTCTACAAGACACTTTGCATTCGGTATAATTCAAATACCGAACTGACATCAACAAGCAGAGAGCGACCTACTTACAGTAGATACCAACTTACAGTTAGGCTTGAATTTTTGTTTTCTGATAGGTGACCATTCCCAGCAGTGGGACGTCAATAAGCTGGAGATGATAATGCTACAAATGGAACAGAATTCAGACCAGTCTGGCCAGGCCGGTCATGCGTTGCTATGACATGTCTCTAGCTCTTTATAACTTATTTTTAATTCCCGACACAGCATCTGACTGTGCTCTACTAACATTATTATCTAAAAGGATGAGATCGAGTTAGACAAAAGGAAAAAGCTTTTTAACCTCACCCTCATTTCTTTGCTTTGCTTGCTAAAAATAATAAATCAGATTACTACTAACTTTATATTAAATCGGAGTTCGTTCTTACGCCATGATTTGCGCTGAAAATAACATTGCTAACTTCACCAGCAATTTCTCTTACATTCAATATCGTTTTTAATTGAAAAGCAAAGTCTTCGAAGTTCAAACAGGCAAACGTCGCGATACCAACATTAAATTGTCTTGATTCTTTTATAAAAGAAAAACAAGAAACAATTATTCACCGACTCCACTTTATTCTGCGGCTGTTTGATGTCATGTTTCTTTAGAAAGGTTTCCAGTCACATTGTATTTTTGTGTTAGCTGATGCATTTTATACGGGCGCAATATCGGTTTTTAAAACGGTTATGCTGGTATTGGCTGTTATCGTAATATCGGAACGGTTGACACGAATAACTTCGCTGATTCTCATGAATTTTTGCTGTTCCAGTCTTTTGAGATTACAATAAATAAAGGACTATAAGATTCAGAAGGCGAGTGTTTGACCTTAACCGGTTTTGGAAGGTGGATTTCTTAAAATTCGGTCCTGACAAAATATGTACAAAATTTTATACACATTCTTACGAATTTTATGAATTTGAAAATTTATTTGTTATAACATACAATGACAATGCAAAGAAAAATTCGTTAAGCAGCTGGACTTGAACCAGCAACCTCGGTAATCCGTACCACGCTCCACCAATTAAGCTATACTTAACGTTGGTGTACCTAACGAATTTTTCAATGCCTTGTGTCATATTTTATTTGGAAGATCTCTCCTCAGCGCCATCTATGAGTAGCTTAATCAAGCAGCTCACCCACTACGGAACTTCTACAGTTACGCATTAGTGGCAAGAGATGGAGCTATTTTCTGCATCAATGAAAATAATCGATTTATTGATTATTTTTGTTTTATTTTTATGAAACATTCATAGAATGAAATTCAACATACAATGACAATGCAAAGAAAAAAAAAAAAAAAAAAAATTGAAATTTATTTGTTTGTTTGTTCTCCCTTGTGTCAAAGCCTTAACAAATCTTGACATTTAAATGGACATATGATACTTTTTATCCTGAAATATTGCATGGTCCCCGCGGGATAGTGACAGCTGAATTCTACGCAGACGAAATTACGGGCGACCTTATAAACTTGATATTCATCTTCCTTTTTGACCATAGAAATTCTGCATTTCGATTTTAATAGTCGGCTTAGCAGAGCGGACTTTTCATTAAGGAAACTTGAAATTTTGAAAGTCATAGAAAAGAAAGAAAATGACTTCAATAGTTATTAAAGAAACTCGAACAATCCATTAGACAGACTGTCTGTCGCGCCAGGGTGGCTGGCGTGATATGGCGATACTATGTTGCTAGCTCATAAACACCTAGGTAAGTACATCTCTTTCATATTCTTATAGTTGGGAAGAGATAGAGACAAATGTTTGCCATTTTGGCAGTTTAAGGTTGAATTTAATTACATTGAGTGACAAACAGCACAGCCTCAAACTATTCCTTAATGTTGTACAATAGTCTGTTCATTTTCATGCGCTTTTTCTTGACTCACTTCAGAGTTTTTAAACCTCCTGGTTACTATTTCACCAACTTGACAACATCCACAAATCACTTTTAGAAGTCTAGTGCGGATTGGAATATTCAAACAAACGCTGTTGAAACGCCTCGTAGCTGTCAGCAGGTTTCGCTCACAAACTTCAAAAAATTCAAAACCTATAAATATTTATTTATAACGCGAAAGTTTGTGAGGATAGATGTAAGGATATTTAGAAGTTTGTTAACCTTTCACGCAGTAACTAGTGAACGGATTTCGATGAAACTTCACAGTAATGTAGCTTATGTTCCGAAATAAAGAAAAATTTAAAAGTTGCGAAGTCGCGGGCAACAGCTAATAGTGCGTTTATAAAAGACAAACTAATAAAATATCTAATAAAGCGAGAATCTATTTTATTAATAAGGTATCTGTACCAGCTATGTAATTAATTCCAGCCACTTCCTTGCCGCTGAGTATTAGCAGCGATCAATCAATGCAAAATTAATTTGATCTGCAACGCGATCGTGCTTCCGCGAAGAACAAAAAGCAATTTAATAGCAATATATTTATTGACAGAGGGCGATGGAGTGAGCTGCTATGCTTGGGGTTTCTCTGCGGGATAGAATCAGAAATTATGATATCCACAATAGAACTAAGGTTACCGACATAGCCTGATGAATTACGCAACTTAAGTGACAGTGGGCGGGGCACATTGCTCGCAGGACTGATGGCCGATGGGGTCAGAAGGTTCTCGAATGGCGTCCGCAGACCGGGAGATGAGCTGTCGGCAGGCCTCCAACAAGATGGAGCGACGACCTAGTAAACATCGCGGGACCGCGGTGGATGCGGAAAGCACAAGACCGGTCTGAGTGGAGGCACTTGGGGGAGGCCTCTGTCCAGAGGTGGACGTCCTTCGGCATGATGATATTTATTGACGACAGCCTATTAATTGTACATCGTAAATTCGCATTCGGTTTGAATTGTTTCACTGCTGACCATATCACGTCTTAAGAATTGGCATGTTGATAAAAAAAAAAACATGGGACAACATCATCATGTCAGCCGAAAGACGTCGACTACTGGGCATAGGCCTCCCAAGGCTCTCCACTCAGACCGGTCTTGTGCTTTCCGCATCCACCGCGATCCAGGTCGTCGCTCGTGGAGGCCTACATACAGCTCATCATCATGTGACAATTTGAGATCAATTGAGCTGGTCCCAAACTAGCCAGTCTTTATTTACTATGGGTACAGAGGGTCAAGCACGACTTTACGAATGCTGCGTAACGTTACGGTTATCGTATCGAAATCGAGAAAGCTCATACTAAATTTTAGTTCGTTCGTTAATACGCTCACTTGCGGGCGCTGTTCCAAACGTCATACAAACTCGACAACGTTTTCTATTCGATTTTACGTTACGCAGCATTTGTAAAGTCGTGCTCGACCCTCTGGACAACGGATTAACATACTTATATACATATTAAACATCCAAGACCCGAGAACAAACATTGATGTTTATGGTACAAACAACTGCCCCGACCGGGGGTTGAACCCGGGACCACAAGCTTCATAGTCAAGGTCTCTAACCACTAAGCTATCCGGTCGTCAAATCTTCAATCAAATCTTTGATTGTTTCCTCTAACTTGTGTTTTATTTCCTTGTCTTTTGTACACCTAAGTGTTTAATTATACCTACAGCAACTTCTAGTTTTAGTGAAATAAACGGATCACTCACGTATGTCAATTGAGTGTAGCCCGACATGTTCCGGACTAATCCGTAGTTCTTCCTCTGGGGCTATACTCGACTGACATACGTGAGTGACCCGTTTATTTCACTATTATTGAATCTCTCGGTAATTTCATGCTAAAACTTTCAGTTTATCGTAAAAAGTCAATGAAAGTAGAGTGGCTTTCAGGTTTTTTTTTCCGAATATAGTATTGCCCATCTGCAACGTGACTTAAAATATTTGTATTTTTATAATCATTATTGTTATTATGTAGGTAAATCGCTGACAATTTCCGGCCTTAAACATATTAGCAAAATGTTGTTCGTGTAGCCATACAATTTTCCAATTATGAGTCTGTTGAAAAGACCAAAACCTCATAAAAACTCATACCGTACGATTGCATTAGTAAAATAAAAATATAATTTAAACGAGTTTCAAGCTAGCAGATACTTTGTTCCCAATCATTTGGCAGTATTTCAAATACGTCGTAAGTACTTACTTTATGTGCGGAATTACATTTGTAATTTATCATGAGCTTTTCGGTGAAGGAAAACATCGTGAGAAAACCTGCACACACCTGCGAAGCAATTCAATGATGTGTGTGAAGTTCCCAATCCGTACTGGGCCCGCGTGGGAACTATAGCCCAAGCCCTCTCGTTCTGAGAGGAGGCCTGTGCCCATCAGTGGGACGTAAAAAGGCTGGTGATGATGGTGATGACTTACTTATCAATTAACATATCGATTCAAGTGGCTTTCCACCCTTATCTCACATGGCATAAGGTGGAATATCAGTCGGCATCTTTACTTTAATATTGTCTATGCAGGATACGTGAAGTAATTTGGCTGTCTATATTAAAAGAAGGCTGCTTTGTGACTCGAATCCTTGATTATACCGCATTTGCTGGGAAAATATTAAATTTGTGTATTGAAATTTGCGAAATTAGTGGAGGTATTCTTATTTTCTATTATGCTCAACATACAAAACAATTTTCTGAAAACTCGCTTCGTTGAACACCATTGTTGCGTAACTGTAATGAAATTGTTCAATAGAACGTTATTTAATTACCTACTGACGATAAATATGAAGAACTTAGAAGCTAACTTTATTAATTATAACGATTAGGTCAAATCTGTCTCAATAGGTAACGTATAGAATGTAAATCACGCACTTAATAATGCACACTGCAAAGTTACGCTCCATTTGTATTACAAAAATAAATTGAGTACGGGTTTCGGTTTCGTGTAGTAGACAACTATCCGTTGTTGTATATATAATGAAGGTATCACTCAACTGAATTTATGCTGATTAAGTTGAATATTTTTAGCTATTATTACATCACTTAAGTCTTAGACAATGCTAAATATATTCAAGGCTAGACTAAATTATAGGCAGTTACAGAACCAGCGATTTACACGTGTGACCTAATCTTTATTTCCAGTTTCCATCAGGTGGGATAAGTGTCAATATCTGGTCAGTTATTGGAGAAAAATAATTCAAAATTGCTCCCATTAAGTAAATTAATGACAGTTACGTACTAGGCAGATAAGTAACGTCAATATTATATATTAAATATTAAGGTAAAATGTCAAGTACTTAATTGCAGTTAAAATTGCAATGTTTTATGCAATAACCGCAACGATTATCGCATTTGTGTCATATAAATCACACATAATTAATAATTATCAATACGGATAGTGTTCGTGAAGTGTAATCAAATAAAATGAGATAAGTAAAAAATAAAATGTTAGAGGAGATCGTCCATGCGATACTCCCATCAAATTATACAAAGACATTGAAGCGAAAAACCGTACCTCATGCTAATCGAGCAGACTCTAAAAGGAGACGACCATGTGAGAGAGATCGAACAAAAGATGGCATTCAACAACCCGACAAATTTATGGACGATGCTGAAACACACAAGATTAAAACAAAAACTAGGAACAAAGCTATTAGAATAGATTCGATGTTATGTCTCCTCGTTTTAATTTTTATTTCAAATATTGTGATAATTAAGTGTGATGATAGTGTTAATGATAAAACATTGAAACATAAAAATTATATTCATGGACTGCATGTGCATAGCAAAGATTCCACGTATTGGCATGGCCACAGGCCAGAAGACAAACGGTTTAAAAGTCACCGAAAGGGACGAGCATCAATAACTGAAGGCGATGACAAATCGGATATCTACTCTGGGCCAGATGTTCCTGAAGGTGATAAGCGGTATGATTACAACTTGAAATTCGAGGCTCCTAATATTACTGAGTATCCGCATTACATGAAAAAGTTCCGCTATGTCCAAGATGACGCTAATGCAATAGGATACCCTCATGATCTAATCTCAAATCCTTATTACGTGAAGAAGATCAATTTTAACTTAAGACCTGAGACTCATCAGTTTAATGAGAAAATATTAAAATTAGGCGTTCTGTTGCCAGCAAATCCAAAATTGGTGTTTTCGTTAGCTAAAGTGCTACCAATTTTGGAAATCGCCATACCAGCTGTTACAAAGCCCGATGGTCCTTTGCCAGGATGGAAAATCTTGGTAGATTATCGAGACACTAGCTGTTCTTCAGTAGAGGGACCGCTAGCCGCTTTTGAATTCTACGTCAATGGATCTGCCGGTAAGTTTACTTCTTTCTTGAATTTACTTAACATTTCTAACACGTTGTCTACATCCAAGATTAAAGAAGTGAGTTGTTTCATAAAAAATATTGTATACAATAAAGTCAACAGTATTTTTTACTATCTGAATTTAGACTTAAGGCATTCGATATGAACGGAAGAATAAATATTACAGATGCATTCATCGGCCCGGGGTGTGAGTACGTAATAGCTCCTGTGTCGAGATATGCTGGGCCGTGGGGGATCCCCGTGCTAACTGCGGGCGCGCAGGCCGAAGCATTCACCCACAAACACCCTAGCTACACCACCCTCACCAGAATGATGGGAAGCTATACTCAAGCCGGTATCGCCATCAGAAAAGTATTCGAGGTAAATACCTATACGGACTCCAGTGGTGTTATGTACTGTTAGTTTTTTTTTTTGCTTTAAAACAATTTTCTCCAATTTATGATCTGTTTTATTTGTCTCATTATGTGTTGCTTTGCTTGTGTAAATGTTGTGAATTTTTGGTACTTGTTGAAAAACAAGCTCCCGTTTTTAATCTAAACAGTGAAATGGATTTCGAAAATAATTCAATGACGGTAATCGCTCTACGTGACTCGGATTTGAAGCGAAGGAATGTTACATTAAAAGAATTTTCTCCAGCAATCACGATCTAAGAAGAGATTATTTGCGAGCTGTAATCACTGAATTCCTTCTTTTCGCAACGCAAAGACTTTTGATTTCAATCATTCAAGACAATTTAATTTGCTTTTCGCAATCGAGAACTACTTACGCAAAATGTGCTTAGAATAAAAAATGGAAATTTTTATTCCGAAAATGGCTCCCATGGATAGTTTTACAATGTAATACAGTCACAAAATTACAATAATAGGGCCACAAAGTAACAAATTGCGTTGAAATAACTTGTGAAAGAAATATTGCTGTCTCCAAGGCAAAGGTTTTAGGAAAGGAACGAGGCTAAGGGGTTGATAGTGCGGCCTGTCACAAATCACTTGTCACGTTCAACTGAAAAAGTTTGATTGGATAAGGTATATCATTCCTACCTAGCAACATGTATCAAAATGCTCATTCATTTTCAATATTTCAACTGAAATAAAAACGAATGTCAAAATATCGTTATTTGGTTATCAGAACAGACACTTTGAGACTTTAGTACCTTTCAAAGGGTAATGCAATAAATTCCAATTTAAATTCAAATTCAAAATTTTATTCAGCAAACAGGCAGTTGAATGCTCTTTTTCACGTCTTTTTTTTGAGTCTACCAGCGCTTTCGGAAAGACCAATAGAATAGAATTGCCATTGCATATTAGTACTCTCAATTTATAAAAAAAAGTTAAGTACTTTAAAAACAAACCGTATCAATATACGTACTATTATTAAAAAGTATAATTTCATATAAGCATAAGTATTGCGCTCTCAGCGCGAAGGTCAAAGGCGTTTCGCCTGTAATAATACGTGATCCGACTTAGTGATTTATGAGATCAACCCATTTTAGGCTGAATACATGTCATTGCGATTTCAGGCGCAGCGATACAAACAGAGTTTGAACAACAATAACAATATGATGTATAGGTAGTTAAAATGTTTATGACATTGTCATAAGATTGACTTTTGCCTCCCCCGTGGGAACGGCTTTTTTCTACTATGTCCATAAATAATGATTTTACCATGTCGGCATGGGCTTTGAGGATTCTACGATATATTATCCCGATACTATAATATTTTTTCACCTTTATGTATTTTTTACTAGAGTTTGATAGTAACAGCGAACATTCACTTATGCTTTGATACGATTTACGTTGTCAGTGCGTTACACTTTTTCATTTTACTAACAGAATTCTAAATTAGTTACCGAAGAAACGTTGTTTATTTTCTTCCCATCCAAATGGCACCGTTTAGTTATGCTTCTGAGGAAGGAAAAAGTTGTTTTTCCCTTTACGTAAATTTGACCCGCAATTGCAGGTAATATATCTGAGAAACCTGCTACCTGAGACGATATGGAGCCTTCCCGTAATCAATTCTCTAAACATTCCTCTTTAATGGTAAGAACATTCTTCTTTTCTCAATTTCAATTTAAGGGATGCCAGTTATAAAGTCCCCGTGTAACTTGATATAATGCAATAGCTTAGATATCATCGATCCACGAGTGTGTCCCTAAATATCCAATAAAAATAGTGCTGAATAAATACAGTGTTTACATTCAAGCCATGTGAGCACTTTTCTTTAGAACCCTCGATGTAATAATACGCTATTTTTAGGATTTAGAACACTTATCATAATAATTGGGTTTCCTCATTTGAATTCCAAAAGAATCCGTTAGCCTTTTTGAATTTTAGCAAATTTCTGGTTGCTTTCGTACGGGACAAACTTAAGTTGTCATTCTTTCGTCGAACTACTTAACCAAATCCAATCTTTTACAAAATAATTCAACTTGTAAACCAAGTTTTTGCGCTATTACCAGATAAACACTGACCTATGTATTACCGGAGCGAATATGAAATAAAAACAAAGACGTTTCAAGGACTAGTGGTATTATGTTATGATAGCATGTTCACATTGAAAACTATGAGTACTTAGTCTCGAACGATTTTGGCTAAAAACGTCAAGGTTGCAGTCACAATTAGCATTGTAGCTATCTCGCAACGCATCAACGGCGTAGTACCAATGTAATACGGTGTTACGGAATAAATATTTAACAAACATATATCGAAACCGAATATAAATTAGGTTCAAGGTTAAGTCGAATTACTGACCTATCCATTGATGTGGACGGTAGTTAGTTTTCGATGTAAAACGATAAGGAAGAAGTTTTTCAAAGTAGCAATTAAGTGACTCGTCGGTAGATGATGGAAGTATTTAGATTGTTTAAAGTACATTTTAAAGTTTCTTTCTCACATGTTTCAGCAAAAATTGTCTATAAATCATTGTGGTCGCGGGTGAGCAAAATAATTGTTTTTAGTTCATAAATATGGTCCTCCGCAAAGTAACGTCTGATTCAATAAATTATTTATAAATTATTTTCTTATTTACCTACACTTTTATTGACACGGACCTAAATAAAATAAAATTAAAAGCAATAAGTAGTTATTTATTAAGGACATCTTAGTGACAACCTGGCTAGATTCTACTTATCGGTTTGAACATTTTTATATTGCAGTTTTGGTTTAAGTTGAAACTGAACTTAATCCTTATCCATCTCTGTGTTCCTTTTTACCTAGTGTCAATGTATGTATGTCTTAATCTTTATGTTTTGTTGCGGTTTCAACTATTTTTTATTTCTATCACGAGGTTTGGTCAAAAATGGTTTATTTAAGTGTTTAATTGCTCCCTGTTTTTATTTTTATGTAGCTCGGTTTTTTTCTCAATTTATATTAGCAAGTTTGATTTAAAATGTATGTTATTGTTTACTTTATTTTTGTGTAAGGCTATTATTTTAATGAAAACGTCAATCGCTTACGTCAATCGCTTCTGAAGTTAACACCGTGATACACACATACTTATTTGAGGAATTAGTTATCAAATCATAAATTTACACTTTGTTGACATAAACTGACTGGTGTTCACATGGACTTACCAACACCATAGACTTCGGGTTAGCGCTTGAAAACGTCCGAATCAAAAGACCACTAATTTACAAAAAAGATCACTCAGGCAGTCTTAGTTTGGTCGAACAACAGCGCAAAATGCCGTGTTGTACTGGGACTCATTTTTTGTGAATTTTATACTAGACTCAAAGTCCATGTTGTTTGAGTCAATGGGTGTTCACTTGGAATACATCATCCAAGAAAGTACTTCCTCGTATAAAGGTACAGCGTTACTTCTAAACGCCTTGTTTGATCATATGAATAATAACAAGTCAAGTTAAAGTGGCCAACGCAAGGTTAGACATATTCAACATGGGTTATTGTTAAGATTTAATAAGATTTGATAAGATTAACTTATAGGTTTGATGAGCTTTCGACGCAGTTACATGCATCGTGATCACGGGTAGACTGACAAAATACGGGTGGTTGCTAGTAAACTAGTAAGATAATCGAAGTTAATGTCCCGTGTTGAATAAGTCTGATGTAATTAACCGCAAGCATATTTATTATGCTTGCTAAGCCGCCTCTTGCGGGCTGACGCCTACAGAAATATACAATATACACTCTCAGACACGTGAATCGAGGCACCTTGCATTTTTACTTCTAAAGGAGCTGGGTAGGTATAATAAAAATAAAGAAGAAAGTTTGTATGCAGTTTTGATGCTGGAAGATTTTCCGTTGTTTTGGTGTAGTACTGTAGCAAAGTTGAGTGTCGTCAAAGAGATTCAACATTAGTATGTATAGAGCGGACAACGAAATCATAATCCACGACTTTGTACCGCTTCTGTATAAAGTAATTCAGTACGGTGTATTTTTGGTATTAGGAGGTTGGTAGTTTGTATTGAAGGTGGAGATACTAATACTTCAGATTAATTATTTTATATGAGCAAGTTCGCAATGATCACTCTATACTTACTAATGTTAAATCTCTTTGAGTGTAGTCATTATGCAAGGTAGTACGATTTCAGTGTCAGGAAGAGTATTTATAAATAACCATCTATAATACCATTTTCATTTAGAAAAACACATTAAAATCCTTATGTATACCTCTTGCTATTAAAATAACAACCACTATCTTTTATTATCTTAATTAAAGCTTGGAGGATTAATTTGTTTCTTGAAGCTCTAACAACTATTAACTTGGTCAAGATAAGAACGTTTAATGTTTCCCCTTCCATAGTCCAAAAGGCGACTTTGTAGCTCTCGTAAATAGGACTAAATTAAACTAAAAAGATAGCATATGAATTAAAAATATTCTTCTTTTGTTCCAGGAGTTTAACTGGCATCGTCTGGGCATGTTGTACCACAATCACGATCCAGCAAGTGGTCACGGTAACAGTCCTTGCTTCCTGACTCTGAGTGCCGTCTTCTCAGTGCTCCAGAAAGACTCGGGGTCAGGCATACCGAACATACCTTTCGACGAAACGAACACGACTTCAACTAAAATAAAACAACTCCTGCAGAAGTTGTCTTTGAGCACCAGAAGTAAGTAACTTTGATTTAGTCCGTCGTCTCAACAGGAATGGGATGTATAGAATTGATGGGTTCTTTGCTTTTCCGTTTTTTGCAAATTGCCTACAATGGCTATCAACTAACCAAACTTATTTTTTTTTCAATACCTAGTCCTAATGTCGATTCAAAATTAAATCTAATAAAATGATTATAAAAACATTTTGAATCAGTCGGCGTCTTCATTATTTGATTTTGTACATTCTATTTGCTGTTTTGAGCGGAGTTAAAAATTTAAACAGTACCTCATCTCCAGCCTATATCTACGTCCCACTGCTTGGCACAGGCCTCCTCTCAGAGCGAGAGGGCTAACTACAGTTCCCAGCAGGAGTGTGCAGGTTTCTTATCTCTCGAAAAATAAACTGATTTAATGAAATGTTGTAAGTTTCACTTGTGATGTTTCAGCCTATTATTTTTGTTCCCGTGAATGTTGATTGTAAATATTGAGACTTAGTTTTATCGTGGTGATTTTTTACCTAATTACAACCGTAGCCGCATGTGACTAACATTCGTGTGTCCTGACTTTAATTTTTCACATGAAGGACAGAGATAGAATGACAAACATTTAGCAAATACGGTCAAATTAAAGGCTAGCTTTGGGTCATCGCAATCATTGAATTTTTAATCTACGAAAAAAGGACAAGGTTCTCTGTTCGACGCCTATAGTCAAAAAGTGTCTTTTCAATAACTAATCTACCGGTCGGGTGCTCATTTAATTTTGGCCTTTGTGCACAACCCCGGAGTGAGGGTACCTAGGTCCTAATGCAGTAGTACTCGGGCTAGTCAAACGGCCTCAACTTTGAAATGCAGCGACCACGTCTGCATCCTAAGTACATGTGGGTGTACATTTAATTTCTACTACACACTACACAGGTTTAGTACGTATACAAAAAATATACTTCATGAAAGTTTGTTACCGTTTATTAAAACTTCTCAAAAATCTGGGCCGTAGGTAACATTTTTATGGAATCCCATTATAGCCCTGTTTATTAGGGGTCGTAAAAACTGTTCGGCGCGCTAAAATCAACAATTAAATGCACAATGAAAATAATCGATTTATTGATTATTTTTGTTTTTATTTTTATGAAACATTCATAGAATGAAATTCAACATACAATGACAATGCAAAGAAAAATTCGTTAAGCAGCTGGACTTGAACCAGCAACCTCGGTAATCCGTACCACGCTCCACCAATTAAGCTATACTTAACGTTGGTGTACCTAACGAATTTTTCAATGCCTTGTGTCATGTTTTATTTGGAAGATCTCTCCTCCTCAACATTCGTTAGGTACACCAACGTTAAGTATAGCTTAATTGGTGGAGCGTGGTACGGATTACCGAGGTTGTTGGTTCAAGTCCAGCTGCTTAACGAATTTTTCTTTGCATTGTCATTGTAAATTAAATGCACACTCGGGTAGTAATCTGTGCCTTACTCACCTTAGTGGATAAACTACTATAATAGTTTCCTAACAATACATACGTGACGTGGCTTCAGACAAGTTCTTCGTTCGAGTACAGCGATGTCATCTAAGCTGATACGAGTAGGGTACACACACTTTATTTTCCTAGTAAACTTCCAATGTGAATGGAAATTCATAAACAAGATTGATTGTCTTGGACTCCGGCCAGTACCTAATGCTTTTAATCATCGCCCGTGCCAACATTTGGACTTTCGAAATATTTCGTCACGTACTATTCTAAGGATACAATAGTTCATTGCGTCTATGTTTAAACGTGTGATTCAGATACATTATATTTGTAAACAAGTGATGGATACCTAGTGTTTTCTTGCAATAAGCTTTATGAGTCACAGGGATTTTGTTCATTGTTTAATGTCAAATTGGAGTCTTTAATCCTGTACGGAAGTAAGAATTTGTTGATATGTAAATAGTTCCTCTATCACGGAAATCGAGACTCGAAGATTTTACCGCTGCTTTAAAATGTCCAGTGATCCCGCTCATATGCAAAATGTACCTAGATACGCAGTGTGGGGTCATTTTACAGTTTATAGGGAAACCTTGTAGGATCACTTTGTTGTCCGTCTGTCTGTATGTCAAGACCCCTTTTCTCTGGGACGCGTGGAAGCAGCAATCAGAAATTAATGTCAATGTGAAAAAATCTAACTTCTAAGTCAACGCAATCAAAAGATACAATCTTTAAAAAGGGTGTTTCCATGCAAGTTGCCGTGAAATCAAATCTATGGGGTACCTATACTTACTTCCAGTGGTTCTAGAAACTTGAAATTGGGTATGAAGCACATCGCATAACCAATCGGATAAATCTGGAAATCTTGAATTTTTATGTATGTCTGTTTTCGTCTGTAACCAATATAAAATTACCTAATATTGCGCGCATTTTGCTTAGGAGCAGGGCTCTGCTACTAGAAAGATAACATAAAACATTCGGAAAAAGCAGGAAAAATCTTCGAGACTCGATTCCAAAATGATCTAGACAATATTTACCTACTAATTTGTACGGAGCTTTCGGTGCTTGAGCCCGACTCGCACTTGACCGATTTTTTTATCGAATTGATCATGTATTTATTTAAACTTTCGCGATTTTCACACATTATCGTGCATGACACTCGGGACTTATAGACTGTCGCAAACACTGGCGACCTGTTACCTTTAAGATTTGAATTGTATTTTTTAATATATGTTCTTTTAATGACAATGTCACGAATAATAAAACCATAAGACAAGAAGTATTGTTTTCCTCACATACACATATTTTATTTTTACGTGATTATGTCCCGAGTTATTGAATTGACCATATTTTGAATTCGTCCATTGTGAACAACCGATACAGTTTGTACGATAAGCTTACTTTAATAGGAACCTTACTTGTAAAAGCCGGTTTGTTTAATTTAACTAAGTGCTCTTAAACAGGGATTAAAATTTTACGGTAAAATTGTTGCAATTGTTAAAGGATTGGAATAAATCTTATTGTTTCTAAAGTGTCTACTCATAATAAAGGATTGAAAGGAACGCTTAAGGTTTAATTTAGGTATTGGAGGGTCCATTAAAAATTTAGCGCTTGGAACTACTTGAGATTCGACTCTACATTCAATCTTTGTCCAGGTCCATTGCGTATTAACACGTATTAAGCCTATGCATTATGATTATTTCAACTATTACCCGATAGATGTCGCTGTACCGTCGGCAAACATCCTTACGTTGTAGATTCATCAGGTTTGATGTTGCTTTTGTATTTAAGATAATTATCCAATTAAATCTATTCCAAAATTATTTTTTGGCAAAATTGAGTGTGTAGCCGGAGCTTTAGGTTGACAGACTATTTGAATATTGCTGTTTAGAGATTCTGGCTTTATTTTTGACACAAGAAATCGTCTCGATCGCGTTTTCGTTAACGTTTGCATTACTAGTGAAATAAACGGATCACTCACGTATGTCAGTCGAGTACAGCCTGACATAGCAAGCAGAGGGTCGAGCACGACTTTACGAATGCTGCGTAACGTTACGGTTATCGTATCGAGAGCGAGACACCTCATACTAAATTTTAGTTTCAAATACGCTCACGGGCGGGTATAACGATTACTATTCGATTGTACGTGACGCATCATTCGTAAAGTCGTGCTCGACCCTCAGAGCCGCGGCGCACAGTTTACGTTTCGCCACCGGCGTAGCGTGTGCTTCCAGAGGAAGGACTACGGATTAGTCCGTAACAAGTCGGGCTATATAATGACTGAACTGACATACGTGAGTGATCCGTTTATTTCAGTATGATTGAATCTCACGGTAGTTTCATGTTAAAAGTCTGTATTACTATGAACAATTGAAAACATTGGCAGTGCCTCTAGGGCCCGTATCGACAACAAACTAGTCTCATAGTATTTGACAATTTAACGCAAATGTGTTGGAGGCGTATTTTTTGGTTCAACCAAGAATACAAGTATATAAGTGCCACTAGAGGCGCTGCCGATTTACTTGCTCATAGCGATCGAGACGTTTCCTGTAGGTCTAGCACAATTCACAGTGCGACTTCTATCTCGCGCGAGAACAACTGACCTTCTTATTCTGTCACTCAAAATGCAACGGGACGGATAATATAATCTCGCGCGACAAACAACGCGGCCAGTCGTGCTAGCCCTACTGGTGTCAAAAATGACACTAGATGCTCCGGTATATAGTGTTTGAAAAAAAAGTTTCATTAGGTTTGTATATGTACAGTTCGGTAGTTTACCGTTTCATAAGCGTCGACGACTTGTTTGTTTTAAAGCAAATGGATCCTTTGAGCCACTAAAATGTTACATCATACTTGTTGTTTGAGTTTCATTTCGTTACTAGCCATATTCAGTAAAGTAAACACAACTTTCCTAACGATCAAAATCTCGAAACCACAGCAAAGTTTAATATTGATTTAACTGGAACAAATTTTCAACGCGCAGCACTTTTATTGATTATTATTATTATTGTTTTTTTTTTTTTTTATTATTTATTGATTACGTGATTACGTTTTCTTAGTTTTATTTAAGTAAGCAACAATGTTGAGCACATGTGAATGGTACACGGAAAGAACACGTGTAAGTCACTTTAGCGACTTTTTTGAATTATCGCGATTTGAAAGTTTGCAACGATGTAATCTATAGAATTTTAGTAGATATATTTTTTACTAGTTGTTTTATTAAACGTGTGACCTCACTGAGGAGTAGGTACATGCAGTCAAATACATATTGCACTGATCATTAGATATGGGATTACGAAAACGGTAAATTAAAAAACAAGAAACCAAATAGTGAACTTCATCAAATTGATACACAACGATCCTTCTTCATTGTGGTATTTTTTTTTCAATTTCAACATTACCTTTCATTTAATTATGTCAAGAGTCAAGTTTAGCCTGACATGTTTCGGACTAATTCGTAGTCCTTCCTTTGGGAGCGCACGACTAGGCGGCAGCGGGTGGAAGGATCTTGTGCAAGGTCCGTCCGGATCGCTACCACCATCTTACTCGTTAATCCTGCCGCTAAGCAGCAGTGCTTGCACTGTTGTGTTCCGGTGTGGAGAGTAAGACAGCCGGTGTAATTGCGGACACAAGAGGCATTTCATCTTAGCCCTCTAGGTTGGCAACGCATCTGCAAACCCTCCGTAGTTGCGGGTGTTTATGGGCAGTGGTAATCACTAACCATCAGGTGACCCACTTGCTCGTTTTCCTTCCTCGTCGTATAAAAAAAAAGCGAAACATACACTGCTAGCCAAGGACTACGAATTAGACCTCAACTAAACTCAAACTCAACTTATAAATATACGTGAGTGATACGTTTATTTCACATTATTGAGTCTAACGGTAGCTTCATTTTAAAAGGCAGACAAGTATGATTTTACGAGCATGCTTGTTTCATACTTAAGACTTTCTGAAACGAGCAAAACATCCTAATCACACAATCGTCGAATGTGTCTGTCATAATGGCAGCTGGAGCTGTAGTTATTCGCGTTGTTTAAAAAAATAACTCAATTGAACACAATAACTCCATAGTTGGTTTTACCCCAGGTGACCTTGTAGGTAGGCGTTTTTTTTTCTCATTGTGCCTGAATTTTATTATACTTCGCATACTTAGTTATAAGATTTAACGAAAACAAACTGTGAGATCAAATATAGTTAACTCTGTTGAAGTGGTCGTTGCACAATATTTTACTTACTTAAATAACAATTTTACTTATTTTCATTTACTGATTGATGTATTCTATTCAGTACCGAAGGCTGACTCAAATTACATTGATAAATCGCAATACGCCAGTCGTATGAGCGTTTATTTATATGCAAATATGACGAGCCTGCGCGAAACTGACTAACTTCATCATTGCATTTTGTCCCTTGGGAATAAAAGGCATAAATAACATCGCACATTTGCGTCGATAAAAGAAAAAGTTGACGATTATTACTGTTCCAAATTTTTGGTCTATCCCTTATTTTTTTTTTTTTTTATACACTATAGGCTTGCGTTTGACCACAACCACGCCTGGCGGTAAGCGAAGATGTGGTCTATGATGGAGCACGCTTGCCTAGCAAATGCCCATTCACCCTAGACTTGAAAACGGCCAGATTATAGTGTTTAGTGTTGTGTGTAGTGTTTTGATCTACTGACGATAATAGTATATTAGTGCAGAGGCCTGGAAGAAAGGTGTTGCCGGACGAAGGGGTTAGACGGCCGAGTAACACGAGGCCGGCTATAGTACGAGTAGAGTTTTACGAGTCTCAATAAACTTACTGTCGTTAGGTAATACAATATCTGCATGCTAGCTGTCGATGGAAAGATGGTGGTGTAACGTTTTAGACGTTACAAGTTAATATTTACACTATGTACAAATTAAACCAAGTTTAGTATGTACAAATATAATAAAAGTATTAAAAAAAACTAACAGCTAACAATAGAAAAATGTAGAAAATAATATTTACAAGGTAGAATAGTTAGAGGTCGTGGGATCGAGTTTGGGCTATGAATGTAAATCTCGAATGTAGATCTCAATTGCAGACTGGTAGTATCGCCAAGCCCTACCTTTCAGATAGTTAGGCAGTTACATAATTTAAGATTTCGTAAATGTCAAAAACTTCGATAAAAAAAACATTAAAAGGAATCATATAAAAATAATTAATATTAAAATAACATCTAACCATGAGAAAATTCCTAACTAAACTATGTGAAAACCTGAATTCTAGTCTCTTCTGATTTTATACCTACTAAAAATAGAAAATGCAAAAATAATGCCGTAGATATTGATGATGGTTCAAAAGAAAAACGTTTTAAGTAAACTTCTATTGCTAATGATATTTGACATTCAGTGACTTTGGATTAGGTATGACATAATTTTTAACAGCAGAAAAATTAATTGATGACGTTTGTGCTATGTACCATGGTGTACATTGCCAAATTAAGGGTAAAAAAAATTACAGTTACATCGCACAATCTGTTATTTGTTTAATATTTTTCTATAAACTTCCTCATTTTAAACAGTACAGAGATTATGCAAATCGTAACTGGCTGGATCCGTAACTGATTCTAACCGCAACTATACTAACTGCGTATTGATGGCTTGCATATTTCCAGAAGTATGCGTTTGGTATGCGCGACACGCGACCTTAAGATGTGGTTTGTTTTTTAATATGCGCGTGCTCATATTTGTAGTACATTCCAAATGTTTTTAATGTGACCATTCTGTTGTTATGATCCTCTTAATGGGTAGACAAGTCCTTAAGGTATGTGTACGGTATTCATTGATTTAGTTCTACGCATTTAAAAACGTCAATAGAATGTTGATTAACTATCACGGACCAACCACCCTCTGGACACCGCATCTTCCATAATTTACTTGGAAAGTCATTACGAAAAAAGCCTTGGTGAGCGGGCCGGGGGAATGCGTCATTGGTTCATATCTTGTCATCTGGTCGAAGGTGAGCCGCGGTTGGTGGCTAGAGAGATTTATAGGTGCAAATGAGCATATGCGTTTCGGAAACGTTCGCCCTTACATTTGTTGTCCAGGGAGTGGTTGGTCCGTGTTAACTATTAACTGTAACTGTTATTCGCGGGTGGTAGGACCTTGTGCGGGGTCCGTCCAAATCGCTACCAGCATTTTAATTTAATCCTGCCGTTGAGCAGCAGTGACTGCGCTGTTGTGTTCCCGTGTGGAGAGTAAGACAGCCAGTGTAATTCCGGGCACTAGAGGCATTTCATCTTAGCTTTCTAGGTTGGCAGCGCGTCTGCGAACCCTCTGGGGTTGGCGGGTTTCTATGGGCAGTGGTGATCACTTGCCATCAGGTGACCCACTTGCTCGCTTGCCTTCCTTGTCGTATATAAAAAAAACCTAATTTCATACTGAAATCTGGAATTTCATTTCTGGTAAACTATAACCCAAATAATGCAACATGTTTAAACAAAAACAAGTCTAGGAATTGTCAATATAGGTAAATTGCCAAAAAAACTGCCAAACATTTATTTTATTTGCATTTTCATTAAAAATAAAATCCGTAATCGGGATTAGCCGCCGCGCCTATAAAACCTCATAAATTGGATTTTCAAGTTGTATTGTTTCATTTAGAGAACAAACAGTTATACAGATACGTACAATAGTTCTTATGTTCTAACCATATCTAATATATACATGTATCTATCACCTCAACAGTTCACACTATGTACAGAGGGTCGACCACGACTTTTCGAATCCTGCGTAACGTTACGGTTATCGTATCGAGATCGAGAAACCTCATACTAAATTTTAGTTTCAAATACGCTCACGGGCAGGCGCTGTTCCAAACGTCATACAAACTCGATAACGTTTACTATTCGTTTTTACGTGACGCAGGTTTCGGGCCTCAGTGTATCCATTAGTTGTGCCAAATAATTTGAATGTAACTGATTCAAGAAGACATAAAAATTTCGACATGATTATCCTAGGTATGACTGGTGTATATAGGTAGCTCACGTGTTACGGAATCTCAAGGTCATCACCAGCCTTTTTTGCGTCCCACTGCTGGGCACAGGCCTCCTCTCAAATTGAGAGGGCTTGGGCTCTAGTTCCCGCGCGGGCCCAGTGCGGATTGGGAACTTCACATACACCATTGAAGTGCTTCGCAGGAGTCTGCAGGTTTCCTCGGCATGTTTTTCTTCACCGGAAAGCTCGTGATAAATTAAAAATGTAATTTTGCACATACATTCCAAAAAATACAGAGGTACGAGACGGGGCTTGAACCTACGACCCTTTTCTTGTCAAACCACTTGGTTGGTTATCACGGCTTTTTATGTCCAGGTCCGGGTTCGGTTACCGGGCTAAGCTATCGTCTCTATGTATTCTTGTCTCTGTAAGTTTTACCCTGTATAACGTATAATTAAAACCAGCCACCCTCCATTGAAAAAAACACAAATCGGAAGGTCCGTTCAGGTCGATTCCACCATCTTGCTCGCTAATACACCTGATGTGTTTCGGCGTGAAGAGTGAACTGAGTGAACTGAGGAATGGGTTATCTTTGGGTTCCGTTTTCCTTGTGACGCACGGAACCCTGAAAAGACGTATCTCGTAAACGATTAAACTGTATTCAAAGACAATTAAACCTAATTCAATGTTCTCGGAGAAGCAATTAATAAGTACCTACGAAAGTGTAAGCGTTTAGATTGAATCTGCTTCGAATTAAATTTTAAACGAGTTGAGCCGAGTAGGGGCTTGATTTATTAATCACACTTTGCTAATTTCCCGTGGGGGAATGTTAAGTGAATTTTCTTGGATTAATTACAGAAAATGACTTACTTTTAGAGATAATCAACAGGAAACTCTAATATAAACTAAACCATAGTTTTATGCTTCACCCACACAAAACCTGCAGGGTACACAGAAAGAACTTGTCTAGTTAGCATCTTTTTGAGTTATCGCGATTTGAAAGTTTGGGGACGATGTAATTATCTAATATATAAAGTCGTAAAACCAGAACGGGATAAAATAAAAGAGACAGAGCGAGATGGCGCTCTACAACACCATTTTGTCACTTTTCTCCTAAACAACGCATTATTTCTCTGAATTTTTAAAGCAATTCGATTCTTTGATCTTGGGAATCGCGAAAAACTTGAGAAAATATGATACTGAGTGTGTAAGTTTTGTATATTAAGCAAAATAAAATCGTAAGTTCGAATTTCGAGCCAAAAGCGAGTGATCTATTGTCTATGCCAGTGTTGCCGTTCAGGGATAAAGAAAGCCATTCATTATCCTGCATTGCAGTCTACGGAAATTTAAAATTTTATCTACGTAATTTTTTATTGATAACACAAAGCAAAAAATACGTGCCCAATATTTTTTTTCCGATGATCTGTCCGACGGACTAATTAGAAATATTACTTTACCGAGAGGACACATTCCTATTGCTACAGAGATTCCTAATATTCCACGCGGGCGGAGCCATAATAATTTTCGCATAAATTTTTTAAGCGATAAGAAGAACAAGTTACATAAATATTTGTATCTGTAACTGAGTGGTAACTCAAAAGTCTATTGAGTGCTCTACATTTTGAGATTAAAGTCTCGTTTTTAAAAAAAGTGACTAGACGTGTTATTTTCGTGTACCCTTGAATTAGAAGCACTGCACTTAGTAATTTGCCTTCGCATAATATTGCGCCATTAGCGTGAAATCGAAATAATGTCACCTCTCGTCTAAAAACAAAAATGTGTTAGTTTAGAACGTCAATTCGATCTTCATTAAATTTCATTGATAATAATAAAGGGAGAGGTGCTAAAACAATAGCTCTTCAAGTCAGCAATTGGCACCGAATTGTCATGGTAAACTAACATTTGTAAAGTTGGTAAAATAGGAACTAAGGCCTATGTGACATATATTTAGAATAAGGTGCGACATCTACAGGATGGAACGTAACGAAGGACCTTTACGAAAATGGTGTATTATATGAGCTTTGTAATAGTTAGAGGCGTAAATTGAAACAAAGGAAAAACTTTTAAAATTAGTATTTTTTTACTGTGGTTACAACCCTAATTATTAGGTACCTACTCATAAATATTAACATTAACTCCAGTTGACATTGATTACGTTAGGGTTGGGCTGATTCGTGTCTCATTAAAGTTTAACGAACTATAACTTGAAAACGGATAAGAATATAAATATGTTTTCTAGAAAAAAAATTGCAAAAAAGTGAGAGCAATAATTGTTGAAACGCATGAGCGAAACACAAAATGAAAAGATCGATTTAGGTAAGACAGCAAAAGGGACAGACAGGTAGGCAGACCTACTCTAAATTCTAATCAATTTCTTCAGACAAATGACGTTGGTTAATCCTTGCAGCCCTTGGATTTACCTTCAGGCACGTTTCGACTCCATCTTTCAGAGTAGGGCAACCAAACGTCTGCATCATTCAATCGAGACTTTCGTGGACTTTTTGTTTTTAAATGGGTTTCGCTGTTAGCGTCTGAAGTCCTTTACATTTTACCGGAGAGAGCTATTAAGGGATACATTGCAAGCAATCTTATTTCAGACCGATTTTACACCAGAGATTGTGATAAACTGCGTATCTGGGGATGCTTATGATGATGTCTTCATGTAGTCCCTCAGCATAGACATAAGAGTTCGTAGAGGGGACTTTCATGCGTCGCAGGAGGCGCATATTCACCATAATATTATAATTTATATTGACGACCGGATAGTCTATAGTGGTTAGAGAACGTGACTATGAAGCTAGATTCCCTGGGCAGATAATTGTATGATGAATACGAATGTTTGCTCTCGAGTTTTGGGTATTTTCTGTGTATTTATGTGTGTATTTTTATCCATACCAAGGGTGTATCAGACCAGGTCAATGATGTCAATTGTCCCACGTTTTTTTTAAGGTTCAGTTATTTTTATAGGTTTTTTGTTAGCTTTTCCGAGCAAGAAAAGCATTACTATAAATGTCTGCTCTAATGCCCTCTTATGTCTAAAGTCCGGTTTTTTTTATCAGCACATTTTTCAATGTTGATTATGGTAACCCTTCTTGTGTCTAAGTTCATCAGTTTAATTGATCCTATCTGGCATCTTTCAATTAATGCTTGTAATTAGCAGATTTTGTTGCGATTGACATGGTTGTCGTCTTTGATCATAGATAATTAGTAATTATAGTATAGAGGTTTGGTAATTAAATCAAACAATGTTATGGTATTTTCACGGTGTAATAGTAACATTTAGAACTTTTTGTGTATTGCTTTCTGAGCTTATTTCTTTTGTCATTCTTCAAAAGAAAAACAATGATAAACTTTCTGTCATCGTCAACTTATAGTATACAAAATGTAATTATCCAATGGAAATAATTCAAAAATAAAATTTGTATTATATATGTATGTATGTATATCTCTTTATTGCACATAAAACATAAAATAACAGATAACAAAACAAAAGCAAATGTACAAAGGCGAACTTATCTCTTAAAGGGATCTCTACCAGCTAACCTTCGGGAGATTGACAGGACATCAGAAAAAAGAGTAGACATGCAAATAAAAGTAAAAGGATCCGGAACCTGAAACTAACCTGAATAACTAAAGCATTTAAAATACACATACATAGAAATACAGATACACTCTAGTACATACCAATAGCATAACGATAAATTAATACATATCAAAAATATATACATATACTACATAAAAATACATATATACACGAATTATTACAGCTTTAAGTATGGTTATGTTACTTTTGACGAACGACTGAACCTCGACTTTTGACGATCTCTTTTCAAAATTTAGAAACTCTTTTAACTGTATATTTTCATTCGAACTATTACCTGAATGTGATACGGTACTGTTTCTGGTTTAAAATCAAAATAATGAATCTGATTATGCTCACAGAGTGACAGTGACTTTAGCAAAGTGACAGGATGTGATGTGGCGGTTGTATTATATGCAATACAGATGCCTGCGTGTGCTTTGTGAACCCACAACAGACTACATTAATTAAATAATCGGATTATTCAGGCATACGCAACTCACCACGTTTGCTCTTTCAGTAGGTATTAGTCGTATAACAAATAGGGAATAGTGTTAATTTATCAGCTACAGAGTTTAACCATGGAAGCCAGTTCTACTTTAAATTCTAGAGCAAAGCCTTTCTTTTTGACTTCGCGTAAAAAACTTCCGTCACGGAGTTAGATGCAGTATCTTTTCACGGAATGCAAAAGAGAACTGCAGCACTGCAATTAGTACGTGACACCGAGACCGAGAACCTTGTAATTTACAAGTCGTACAAACATTTTTTTACGAGAATACTTAATAATGATTTGTTTAAAAGAGTACCTAAAAGCTGGCGAGTCTATATGTTTACGGCATAATAATAAAACTTTTGTAACTTACGATTACTACAGATCGTCGTTTAGTTCGTCAGTTATTACATTGATTTTTAAATAAATGCCACATTGCCATACAGTTATGTCAGCCATACAGAGCATAGCTAGCGTAAAGCCAAAGCTAATCGGATTAGTTATCTATTCAATCAATCGCTTGCAAAATCGCGTCCCGCTCGTGAAATCGAATTAACGCATTCCCTCTGCCCTTGGTAGTATTTCATTCCTAATTAACATTAGACAGATTTGACACAAGTGTTTCCACTTCTTCAAGTGCCTCTCCATTAGTGGATTGTGGATTGGTCCATTAGTGGTTCATTAGTAGTTGATTGTCTCCATTAGTGGTTGTGGATTGTGGTTGGTCAGTTTTCTGTATCGTTCTTTGTCCAGGGCTAGCCTGAACAGCTGTTGCGCAGTCTTGATATCGGTCCAGTTTTGCATGTTGCGAAGCCATGAAGCTTTCCTTCTTTCAACCTTACGGTTCTAGCCTTTCCCAACTTGTCAAGTGTTTGTATTTATTGACAGTATTTAACCTAACAATATAAAACCTAAAAGTAAACTAGTGGCTCTGTGAGCCGTACACTTTGCGAGCTTATTGTAAAAAAAAAAGTTTTTATTTTTATTTTCCAAAAACCGAATTGACGAAAAAATTGTCGAATCTCCTCACAAAACTTCACGATAATTGGGAGAGAAATGCGACTTGTAGATGACAACAGCCGGACAGCCGGAGAGACGGATATCCGAAAGCATTTTTGTCCCAGCTAAAACGGACAAGCTTCGCGCTCGCGCGGTCAATGATTGTTTGGACAAAAGCTTCAAATTGCCAGTTTGTCCAACGCGAACTTCCACTGACATCTCAATTCCCTTCTGTACCGAACTTTCAGGCAAAAATGTAAATTCGGTGCAACAGAGTTGAACACGATCGCCTCATGTCTAATGCATGTGCAGTGCAGTGATCGTCAGTGATGCATATTGATCATTCTGAAAGCATTAATGCCGAGGGTATGGAAACTTTGCTTTTGCCGCTTTGATCAAAAATTCGTAGTCAAAATGCAAAAATGAGACTACGAGTTTTTTAGACGCTGATTAGTGCAGTAAAATACGCCTTCTTTTCCAACATTGGTATTTTTGTGATATCGTGTTTATAGCCGTTGTATTGGATACCAGATTTATACTGGTAAATGTTGTAAGGGAAGGAGAGGAGGCACCCTGGACCAAAGAAAAATAGCACGCATTGCATTAATAGCTATTTCGTCGGGAGCCATCCTTCAATTTCCAAAAAACAAAACACAAACAAACAACAAAACAAAAGTTTTGGAAACGTACTCCTTTACATTTTATGCAGACTCAGGCTGGGAAATAATTGATCACCATCGACAAAACCGAATAACCACACTTCCGACTCTAAAGCACATGAAACTCTTTGGATCTGCTCTAAAATTATTTCCACGCAACACTAACTCTGTTACACACGGAACAACTGATTGGTACGTCAACACGGCTGATGAATGAGTTGCCAACGTGTTATGGGGGCGGAATTAGCTGTGAGGAAAAACATTGTCCTTTGACAAATGTGACTACCGCCATGTTAGAGATCTAGGCTTGACTAAAATGGGACTTTGTAATGTTAAACTGTGTTTGTTCAGTCAGGGTAAATGTACGATTTTTAAGCATTCCGAGTTTATGCTAAGACTTGAACTGTGTTGAAGATTAGAAGCGTTGTATCCGTATGGTGTACTTATTTTATTTTATAGACACACAACAACAGCTGCTGCTGTCATGAGATTTTTTGACGATAGAACTATAATGGGTTATATAACAATTTGAATGTAGGTACAAGCATACCTACGAAGCCACACCTTCGTAACACATCATACCTACTATTGTATTGATTATCTATTATCCATTATCATGTACAATATAATAAAATTCTATTGCAGTGTTTGAATTTGGATTTGGAATGAAAGTAAATGACCAAAAATAATCTGAGTTATAGGTAACGCACTTTTTTATTTTTGTAAGTAGTGAGTACAAGATTGTAACTTGCATCTCGAAACTCTCAAAAGTGATGATGAAGAACAAACACCGTTTACGTTGTACTGAATAAGAGTATATTGAGCGTTTAGTTTCCTCTTAAAACTACTTGTAGGTCTTAAGCTTTCCAGGACAAAATTCCGTTACCCTTTTCAAAAGCGGCACAGCGCCATCTATGGGATTGTATCTGAACTCTTTTAATCCTTACTACTTATACAGTTTGAGTAAGTAATCATTTCATATACTTCCTATATTCGCCCTAATTTTAACAATGTTTTATTTCCACTTGTTACAGTTGTGGTGGTCTGTGCTAACCCTGATACGGTGCGAGAGATAATGCTGGCAGCTGATGAACTAAACATGGTGTCGTCGGGCGAATACGTGTTCTTCAACATAGAATTGTTTTCAAAGTAAGTTATGGGCATAACTTCGTAAAATATTTTTTACGATAATATGATAGAGGCTACGATAGTAGGAGTATGGAGAGGGCTTTGCTCGAGGTTTCTCTACGGGATAGAACCAGAAATTATGACATCCGCAGTGGAACTAAGGTAAGCGACATAGCCTGAAGAATTACGTAACTTAAGTGGCACTGGGCGGGGCCATATTGCTCGCAGGACTGATGGCCGATGGGAGACGAGCTGTCGGTAGGCCTCCAACAAGATGGAGCAACGACCAGGTAAAGATCGTGGGATCGCGTTGGATGCGGAAAGCATAAGACCGGTCTGACTGGAGAGCCGCGGGGGAGGCCGCCGGCCAGCAGTGAACGTCTTACGGCTGACATGATGATGATGATGATAGAATCTGCTTACCAAAGCCGTGGTTTGAATGTCCCATAGGTAACGCCAGTGGTGTACATGAGGAATTATACTTTACAAAGCAGTGGAAAGCACCACGTGCACACATACTCATGCACGCACACGCATCAAAATTCTATCCCACTTCTAAGGTCGTATACGTTATGTTAGAATAGTGGATAGTAATAAAGACTAGTAGTCGCTAATCCGTGAAACGGTATTATAAAGATGTGTCAAGAAAAACGGTATTATAAAGATGTGTCAAGAAAAACGGTATTATAAAGATGTGTCAAGAAAAACGGTATTATAAAGATGTGTCAAGAAAAACGGTATTATAAAGACGTGTCAAGAAGTCAATTTTAGCGCTTCACCTGCGACCGTACACTTGAGTTTGTTCAACGTTGACCTTGTCAATTAGTAACTTTGTCCAGATCAGATGTTACTTAGCTTGTAAATTTGTATTTGTAAATTTTTAGAAATGCTCAATGTTAATTATGACAGCATCCCATTGTAGCATAATCGTAGGCGACCGTATTTTGACGTGAATACTTCATTTTCCGAAGCAAATATTTGAAAAATGCTTGCAACCACTATGAAATTCAGTATATAATTATTTCCCGCAAACTCGCTTACTGATAGTTAATTGATTTCCTGAGGGAGCGTGTGAGCTTTCATAATTAAGGTCACCTACGCTACCTGTGCAACGAGAGATTTTAAGTCGTAATTTCTTTTGTTATATTTTGAAGTCAGCTTTTACATTCTTAGTGGAGTCTATGGGTTTTAAACTTTACTGCTTACTAGGTAAATGAGTTTAAGTATTAACTTATGTTAGAGTCAAAAACTATTTTCTCTTGACTACGTTCGTTCAGTGCCCTAAGCACGACTTGTCGAATCCTGCGTCACGTAAACTCGAATAGTAAACTATAACGAGTTTGTATGACGTTTGGAACAGCGCCCGCCCGTGAGCGTATTTGGAACTAAAATTTTGTATGAGATTTCTCGATCTCGATACGATAACCGTAACGTAAGGCAGGATTCGACAAGTCGTGCTTAGGGCACTGTTTCCAAAAACGGAATAACTTAGTTTAGGTAGGCACTTACATTTATTTTGATTACAAAACGGCTGACAGAATTCTGTCTTTTTTTGATAAGGCGGCGCTCTTTCTGTCTCATGAGCCATTGTTTGTAGAACCTTTTCAGTAATTGACCTGTTGGGGGTGGCAATTGCTTTCCATCAACTAATCCGCCAGCTCATTTGCCGCGTCTTGCATAAAAAACCCTTTGAAAAGTACGTTTATCAGTAACCTCGTCTCTTAGCTATACTCGTATACTCTATAAGTAGGTACATTTATAAGTCAGTTGGTAGTAGTTGCAAGACGAATAGTTTAAAATGCAGCCTGTTGAGAACTCCCGAAGCGGCTTTGAGAAATATCAGGTACACGGGAACAAAGGTCAAGACGAAATTTATATTCAGCGGCGTTCGAAGATTCCGTTTGAATACTTAGAATAGGTACGTTCCATTGCTATACATTTATAGTTTTTGGTATAAATCAACGTTAGTTTGATAAGATTTAATAACAACAGATTTTTCGTCATAAGCAGCTGGGTGGGACTGGAAAGCAGACTTTTGAAAGAAATGATAAAAATGTTTTTATACTTAATTTAGGTCCAGTTTTTTGCATAAAAGTACGTAGGTATGCCACTGTTGAAAACCTCTGGGGTGTATGCAATAGTTAGCGAGATCCACATAGCGGGTGCCACGTTTGTTTGCGATTTAAGGACATCCCGAGCCACATAGATTTTTGCTTATTTGTTCTTTTCGCACCCGGAGAACTGCAGGTACACCCTGGCCACTAGGCTCTTTCGGACTTCTAGCATTGGAATGTTCATCTACTTTTCATCGCTCGGCTTCCTTCATCATCATCATCATTATATCATGTCAGCCGAAAGACGTCCACTGCTGGACATAGGCCTCGCTCAAGGCTCTCCACTCAGACCGGTCTTGTGCTATCCACATCCGTCGCGATCCCACAATCTTTACTATGTCGTCGCTCCATCTTATTGGAAGCCTACCGACAGCTCGTCTCTTGGTCCGCGCACGCTATTCGAGAACCTTCTTAATAGTTATAGCTGAAATTTAGCCCGTTTCGCCACCACATTCGTTATTTAGGTAACTTATCTGTACATCTTTTATCCAACAGCTTAGCATCAGCATCATCCAAGGAGCCGTGGAAGGTGGAAGGTGACACAGATGAGCGGAACGAGAGAGCGAGACGAGCCTACAGCGCCGTTCTTACAGTCACCAGCCCCGCGCCTGAAAAGAAAGAGTACTTGGATTTCTCTGATCAGGTTTGTATCGTTCGTCAATCATGGTTCTAACTGGGGGACTTGTTCAGCATACATTTGTTTAAGTACATTGGTTTTGTAACTGAGCATTGCAATAAGTAGGTACTTCTACATGTAAAGTTAAGGCCACATCCCTAAATCTTACTTCACCAAACTCATAATAATATGCTTTTGCAAGCATTCACATTTCATGCATAGCATTTGCACAAAATGTTTGCTGATGTAAGAGTTTGCGTGTGGCGGAATCTTAAAGTAACCAACATCTACATTTTCTGCCGATCTTTTGTGTAGGTTCCTTGCTTGCTTGCTTGTGGTAACGTTGCTTGATAAATGTGTAAACTCTAACAAATAAGGTTTGATTAAGCATGTGAAAAATGCATTTTTTCTCTCTGAAGGTTTCAGCCAGACAAAGAGGAACCTTGTGGTTAAAAAAGGGTTGTCCCTTGAGTACTTTTTACCCCCCGGAAAATCTGGTACCTGATACCCCACCACCACGGGGAGGCGGTGGTGTTATGTGGGGATCTTACCCACTAAAACCCTAGGAATGTCCTTTTCTCACCACCTTGCAGGCGGCGTAACGGTACAATGTTATAACCCATTACCCACCAGGAGGCAGCTATCCGGCTTATGCTGAGGGGCCCGCCATGGTTCCAAAATAACTCATCAATGGCGTGCCAGTAACAACAGTTGGCACTTCAGGAGGTTGACCCTTTTTTTATCGGTGGGAAATGCCGCATACCTTACGCCGTGGGGATGACTACGCGGTGCTTATGTGATACTCACCTGTGATATGAAACTTCCCTTTTAAATGGGGAAGGGGGAGGCATACCCACTAAAACACACGGGTGTTGCCCTCCTGCCAAGTTGGTAGGCACCGGGGTATCCCTAGGGATTCATCAGCGATGCTCTCTGCCCGACCTAGCCTAAACACCAGGGTACGCGCTTAACAAGGAGGTTGACATGCCAATTTCTCCACAGGTCAAAGAACTGGCAGCAACGAAGTACAACTACACATTCGGCAAGGACGAGGTAGTGTCAACGTTCGTTGCAGCGTTTTACGATGCCGTTCTGCTCTACGCGCTTGCGTTGAATGACACTCTCAAGCAATCTGACAATCCCAGAGGAAGACTTGATGGAAAGGCTGTTATAAATAACATGTGGAACAGGAGTTTTCAAGGTAATTACTTAAATGTCTTTATTAAATTAGGCTAAAACTTGACGACCGAATAGCCTAGAGTGGTTAGAGACCCTGACTATGAAGCTTGAATCCGGGAGGGTTCGAACCCCGGTCGGGGCAGATGTTTGTATGATGAATAGGAATGTTTGTTCTCGGGTCTTGGATGTTTGATAAATGTATATACTTATATATATGTATTTTTACACGACCGCCCAAAGAAAAAGAGCGTATTGTGTCTATATGAGTATGATTATCCGTTGTCTAGTACCTATAGTGCAGGCTTTGCCTAGTTTGGGACTAGGTCAATTAGTGTCAATTGTCCCATGATATTTGTTTTTTATATCAGTAATCGGATCCGAGTTCGATGTCTGGGTTTAGTAATATTTTTCTGGTTCTCTGTATATTCTTCTGTCAGTGAGTATTTAACGTACAAAACAGTGCCTTAACTAAACTAAACTTTCCAGGTATCACCGGCGAAGTGATTATAGATCACAACGGAGACCGAGTGGCTTCGTATTCCCTCCTGGACATGAACCCTGACACCAGCAAGTTTCAGGTCAGTTCAACACTAGTATAGACAGTAGAACCCCACGGCCAGGCAAAAATCAACCTTATGACAATGTCATAAACATTTTGACATTGGAAAGTTTCTCTCACTTCAACTTTAACGCAATATGCCATCCCATGCGTACTAGTGAAAATGCTGCAGGACTCTAGTGACAATTTAGTCTTACCTTGTAAGGTCTCACTTATGCGTATACATCACAAGCACACATACACACTGCCCAAAAAGTGTCGAGGATTCAAACGGGTAGGAGAATAAAATTCATGCCTTATTGAGCTTTTCACTCTTTTGGTTTGTACAAAGCTTCATCGTGACAATTTTATAATATACTTTGCATTACTCATATTGCAAGCTCTAATTAGCACATCCATTACCATAATTTTTGTTAAAAAAGAACTGGCATACTTTTTTTTGCATTACCACTATAATACTTTAGGTTTCGTTGTCGCGAGACATTAACACGTCACGCTATTGCACGATTTGCTACCTACACCAAGTTTCGCTACGCTCCGTAAATACAAATGGACACTGTTAGGTAGGTAATTAAGAAATTACAAACTGGGCGAAATGGCATTCTGTGAACGTTTCCTAATTTGAGTTTTTGGTCCGTTACTACAATCATACTAAGTACTAACGAGCTACAACTAAGCCGCAGGCTATTGTCTAACCCTATTAATCCTATTATTCATAAACCTGTTTTAACTAAAATGCCGTTAAAGTTCGTTTGTCCTTTTTTGTCACATTGACATTTCCGTTAGTAAGATAAAGACGATACCTATTTTAACTAATGGAGGCTTGAGTGATATTTATGAATAATGACATAACTCGCTAGCATTCGCACTTGTGTTCATTTTAACACTTTTTGTATGGTTTGACAATTGGTAACGGAAACAGCTAGCTGTCACAGTCGTACAAAAACTGTAATTTCAACCCGATGACGAGTGTCAAAATAGTTACGCAATTACCATGCGGGTCTCGTAATCAGCATCTTCAGTGAAATAAACGGATCACTCACGTATGCCAATCGAGTATAGCCCGACATGCTTAGGACTAATCCGTAGTACTTCTTCTAGGAGCACACGCTACTATGATTTAGTCTCACGATAGTTTCATGTTAAAAATCCACATCATTCTTAATAACTCAAATCGCGACCGAATATCCTAGTGGTTAGACACCCTGACTATGAAGCTTGAGGTCCCGGGTTCGAATCCCGGTCGGGGCAGATGCTTGTATGATGAATACGAATGTTTGCTCTCGGGTCTTGGATGTTTAATATGTATATAAGTATGTATTTATCTGTATGAGTATGTTTATCCGTTGTCTAGTACCCATAGTACAGGCTTTGCCTAGTTTGGGACTAGGTCAATTGGTGTCAATTTGTCCCATGATATTTATTTATTTATAATTACATTTTGGTATCAAGTAAAAAACGCGGGTGCTGGTTTGTGCTTGACAGACGAGGGCGCTTCGGAAAAGCACGAAACTTATTCAAATAGGACGGACAATCGCATCCTAACCAAGTGGAGCTAGTTATGTGGCCACTATATTATCTCGCCTTTCACTAAGCGACTTCCCTTTCTAGGATCATTAATCTCGTTGCTACGGCGCGGCGACACTCGATTCGTTTCTTGTAAGTCTGGCCCCTGTCATTTGCTGGGTTCAGTGAAAGAAATCCATTAGATAAGAGATTTGGCGGGAACTGAATAGTGTGAATGTAATTAAGTTGTACAGTCAGAATATGATTCGGGTTGCGGTGAATGTGGTGTCCCAAGTTGGTATCTAACTCTGGTCAATGCAAGTCGGCTTTATACGGTTAACTCGCTAGCTTGGAGTTAACTTGACGTATAAGTCAAAGTTAATGAGTTACCTGTTAACACAAGATGACGCAAAGCGGACTAAGAATTACGAGATTTAAGACGGGCCTTCAGTTTTTATTTTATTCGACTGAGCTTCAACACGAATTATTTCTGCGCGGACGAAGTCGCATCTATAATCTAGTGAAAGTAATATAGTACTAGTAGGTCTGCGACTATTTTCGAACATTTTCATTGTTCGAAATGCGATCTATAGAGGGGAACAGAGGAGTACCTCGACAGGCTCCTTGCTTTTGACCTCAAGTCATTGTCCGATAGGCGACAGATTGCTGATCTTGTGACCCTTTATAAGATATTGCATGGCGATCTCGATGGGGGCTTTGTTGATCATATTTATTTTAGAGCCACTAATAAAACATACAATGACAATGCAAAGAAAAATCCGTTAAGCAGCTGGACGGACTTGAACCAGCAACCTCGGTAATCCGTACCACGCTCCACCAATTAAGCTATACTTAACGTTGGTGTACCTAACGAATTTTTCAATGCCTTGTGTCATATTTTTATTTGGAAGATCTCTCCTCAGCGCCATCTATGCTCTATCTTTTTTAGCCACTAATAAAGCGACTAGAAATCGTAATTTGTTTGCCCTGCCAGTAGTAACGCTCCAATTGCAAGAATGTGTAGAGTTTTTAATAACATCGATGTTGAGTTAGACGTTTTCAACATGACACTAACAAAATTCAAGTCAGTCTTAAATGAACACTTTGTTTAAAAATTGAAAATCGGGATCTTGTTTTGTTTTTGTTTGTCTTCATTATCAGTTAAGTACCTACTTATATAGTTTTGTGCTTATTGTAACGAATTAGCACTTTTTTATTTGTTTTTCTTAGGGTTGTGTTAAATGCTGTGTACAATTAAAATCGTGATGTATGCGCTATAATGACTTAGAATAAGTGGCTATTTGTAACATAATTTGCTTGCATTATGTTACTGTACTTAAGTTAATAAAATAAAAATAAAATAAAATAAAATGAACATAATTATACTTATATTTTTTACAATAAGGTGCAATTGACTAAACATTACTAGGTGTTTAATCTCACACCATTTAAACTGTTTTAGCTTAGGCCTTAAGCATTAAGACACTAACACTCCAGGTTTTGACGACTCTCAAGACTAATCTCCTCGTTACAATCAGCTAGGTACCTAAGCTAAAAGACAGTCATTTGTTTTATGCGCGCTGCGTCTCGAATCAAACGAATCGTTTCAGACAAGTCTCAAATTCGGTTCAAACATTTGACTTAAATTTGTATACCTATACTTACCTGTTTGCAGAGATTATTATTTAGTGTGACTTTGGACGCCCTGCGTTGCTTATCCTTGGCAATAATCAGAAGTGTTATGGTATATTTTTTTTATATTTAAGCTCCTTGCCCTAAATTGTATTTGGGGTAAATGGGTGAAATTAAGGTCTTGGGGGAGGTGGAGCGACGCGTGCTTCCCTGGTCGGTTAAGATAAGCAAAGCGGTGGGAGCTTTCCCATTTCTTTGATTACATCATATACTTATACGGGGTGTTACAAAAATACCTGTAAATCCGAAAGGGGGTTAAATGGTCAATTATAAAGAGTCCATTTACAATATTTGAATCACTGTATGAAACAAAAAAAAAATAATTTTTTTTTCGTACAACATGCAAACCCTAAATAATGGTTAAAGTATAGAATGGAATGTCAAGGATCCGGGTTCGATTCCTAGGTTTTTTTTTCTGTGTATTCTTGTTTCAGTCGGTATTTAAAAGCATAATAATATTGTTTAATGATTTAATATTGTGTAAATAAAATCCATTTTGGGCAATAGCAGAAACGTCTACTACTTCACTCGTCGTCCATAGGACAGGACTGGCAAAAAAGAGCAGGTTATGTTACTGCCTGTTTCGTCGCTGAATTTAACAAACGATTGTTATTTAGAGCCGAAAAGTGACACTGATTAGAGAATAACACTCCTGCGGTTTTCCCCCTTAAAATAGACTATCAAAAATAGCTAGAATAAATTAAACTGACAGAAAAACAAACACGTTAACTCCAGCTGCTAGGATAACAAAGAGAGCAATTAATTCACAACGTTGAACTAAAAACAACATCATCAGGTTCGCAGTCGATCGAGTCGCTGTGCAAAGTTCAGGGTGTAATGAAATTTTATAATGAATATTGAGCTTGACGCATCGCTTGTTGGTACTAGCAATTTAGTATGGGCACAAAATCATAATGTGTGTTCTAGTTTCGAGACGGCTTTTAAGCTTTACTTGGATCCATTTATTGACCGAGTATACGAAGTGAGCGAAGTGTCAGATTGGACAAAAATTATTTTGTATATCCGGATTGCTGTTCCGCTGTTTTGAGCTGCAGGTCGCATTTCTCAATTGTTTCTCGTAAAATTTTGTGAGCTCCGCTAATTATATAAAACGATTTTTTATGACGATTCGGTCTCTGAATTTTTTTGTTTGGAAAAAAAATTAAAAATGTTTGGAAATTACCCGATCTTTATGAAATTTTGAGATCTAGATTTAATTATACAGGTTTTTTTTGTCGATACGATTTTTGGAAATTAAAAAAAACAACGGAAAATGTAAAAAAAATGGCTTGCTAATTAAAAATTTTGATGTCAGCAGTAAGTTTGATTTTGTCAAAAAAAAAACATACTTACTGCTAAAATATCGCGAGCGCGGCAAAGCTCACAGAGCCAATTTAGTTAGATAGCGTTTACGCATTGCGTACGTTTTGAATCCGGTAAATGAATACCCGAAGTACCTACTATCTAGATAGATATAGTACATTTGTATGAGAGGTTGCCACTCCTGCCGTTACTTTTCCTTTCATCACCAAAGTAACCAACAATACACACATCAGACACAAAACTGACCTATTCTTACTCTGTTAATGTGATTACGTGACTATACTTTCTTCCAGGTCGTCGCGACGTATGTAGCTGCTGACTCGTCCTTACAATTCATCCCGGACCGGCCGATACACTGGGCGGGGGGGAGGGACACCCCACCCCCGGACACACCCGTATGCGGATTTGACGGGTCTCTTTGCCCTGATAACTGTGAGTCGAATTCTTGCTCTTACGTCTTAGCAGGTAGGTAGGCACACCGACGCTGCGAACTGGGGTTGAACTGCGAAACTCGTGTAAAATATACGTAAAAAGTGAAGATTCGCATTTATAGTTGAAATTTTACAAGCTGGCCGGTTACCAGTTAACAGCTTGTCTTGTCTCTTTTTTTAAGGCTACGGCTAAAAACAAATCATAGCAAGTAACAAAAAATGCATAGGTACAAATAGCTACCATCTTATCGAAGTCACAAAGTTGAAATTGCAATAGCATAGCACACTCGGACATTGAAAGCCCTACTCAGGTAAGTTGTCGGCGTTTAATCGGCTTTCAATGTCCGAGTGTCATCATCGAATCTGCTATGCTATTCGACGTCGCAAATGGCACGTGTCGGGGGACAGCTGTCCCTACTAGGGCTTTAAAGTATAATTTCTTCAAACGGAAGAAACAAAAACAAATTCGCTTTTAAACGTGGAAATCGCAATCCTTTTCGTTACTAAATCTTGACCGATTTTTTTAAAACTCTTAACAAAGTAGAGCCTTTGAAATCCAGTTATAGAAAGGTTGACACCAACCGCAAAGCTGATTAAGATTTGAGTTTGCCTGAAAGACTATTATATTGATTGTTAGGTTTTATCTTAACATCTTATTATGTATTGATTTAAACTTTCGCGATTTTTACACATTATTCACATTATTAAATTCAAATTTAAATATAAAAGTTTTTTACGCGATTAAGTCCCGAGTATCATGATAATTAACATCTTATTAGTTGTTGTCGTTAAAAATTAGTGCATTCGTTCCTAAAGGTTTATCATACAATGACAATGCAAAGAAAAATTCGTTAAGCAGCTGGACATGAACCAGCAACCTCGGTAATCCGTACCACGCTCCACCAATTAAGCTATACTTAACGATGGTGTACCTAACGAATTTTTCAATGCCTTGTGTCATATTTTATTTGGAAGATCTCTCCTCAGCGCCATCTATGAGTAGCTTAATCAAGCAGCTCACCCACTACGGAACTTCTACAGTTACGCATTAGTGGCAAGAGATGGAGCTATTTTCTGAATCAATGAAAATAATCGATTTATTGATTATTTTTGTTTTTTATTTTTATGAAACATTCATAGAATGAAATTCAACATACAATGACAATGCAAAGAAAAAAAAGAAAGAGAAAGATGTCCAGCTGCTTAACGAATTTTTCTTTGCATTGTCATTGTATGTTGAATTTCATTCTATGAATGTTTCATAAAAATAAAAAACAAAAATAATCAATAAATCGATTATTTTCATTTATTCCTAAAGGTTTATGTAAGTAGTGCAATTTTATTTTAGTGAATTTTGCCTCAGAACTGAATGGCCAAGAACAAAATAGTAACGACTATAAAATCTTGATTTCAATATTGGTTTACAAAAATAAAGCAAGGCTCTCAATACAATAACAATAGCATTTCTATACTCTTTTTATTATTTCTGTGGTGGCCCGAGCCCCTATTTCACGAACGTTACATTTATGTCAGTTTACAATGACAATTCGATCTACATTGCACTGCTAATACGAAGCGCACTAAAACAATAACTCTTCAAGTCAGCAATTTACATCGAATTGTTATTCTAGAAGCCTGAGGCCCGAGTACAAATATTCGAAACCTGCGTCACGTAAAATCTAATAGTAAATGTTATCGACTATGTATGACGTTTGAAACAGCGCCCGCCCGTGAGCGTATTTGAAACTAAAATTTAGTATGAGGTTTCTCGATCTCGATACAATAACCGTAACGTTACGCAGGATTCGAAAAGTCGTACTCGACCCTCTGGCTGTGAACGGCGTGCTCGGCTGAAGCCGGACAACCGCTCATACGGTTGGTGCGAACCCGGCTATTTATCAGCAGATTATACTGATGCGCTTTGCTCTAAGTGCGAAAGTCCCGGCAAAGCGTTGTTCACCTCACACCTTTACGTTAACGTTTTCTTTTAATTAAAGCTCGAGATAAGCGCCTTGGAGTGTTAGAAACACCTTGACAGAGAGGTTAATAATTGAAACCCTTTTTAGGGTTCACCAACGAGACCCTATTATTAGGGTTCTGAACTGTCTATTACTAAGCCTCCGCTGTCCGTCCGTCCGTCTGCCGTACAAAGGGTTGCAGCTTTAGAACCGTAACAGACATTGTATATAGGTAGTTCTTGAGATAACCAGCGCTATGACGGTCAAACAGAGTGACCGAGTCACACTATAAGGTTGGTTACCTTTTTACTATTTTGGTTCGAAACCTTGAAAAAAAGTGAGCTCGCCAGAAAAAAAAAATCACCTAAAATTTAGTAATTATTAGTAATTATTTAGTATTTAGTAATAGAGCGAACAGACATTAGGTAGCATTAGGTAGGTTAACACGGTTAGTCAAACATTTTACCGTTCGTCAATTCTTTTTCTCGAGCAAATTGGTCCAGTACTCAACATGGAATTGAGATTTTAGGACAAGAAAGGCTTTTTCCTTAACAAGTAACTACATTATTAAGAAATACTCGACCGTTTTGTAAGTGGTATCGATGAGGAGGGACTAATTGGCTCAGGGCTGCCAGTAGCTGTTTTTTTATTATTCGGCCGTGGTTCAGAAATTATAGGAAATTGGATAGCAGGATACAAAATAGTGTTAATTTTTTTTTAAACATACAAAATAATGAAAATTAACACCAAAATCATGTGAAAAGTGATAAAATTTTTCTGTATCCAATTATACATGAGGGTCCAGGATACAAAGAGGATACAATCAGTCACCAAATTATACAGTTTTTGTATCCAATTATACAATCTGGCAGCCCTGATTGGCTATTTAGGATTGTGAGTGGGGTAGTATTAGGGGTAAATAAATTGGCATATAATGACGAGTAAATGATGGACACGGTTTGGGTAAAGTGTAGCAAATACTTCTTTAAAATAGTAAGGTATGTTCGTTTTCAATGTCTTAAATTGAAAACTTAGGCCATTAGAAATGAAGTGCTTCAGGTGACAAGGATACAACGCGTACAGCGCACAAGAATAAAAAAAGTATGCATGCGCAACGCAGCAATTTAGATACTTAATAAAAAAGCTTTTGCCGCTGATAGGACCCATAATTAAAGTCTTGTCTTAAGTGCCTACCCCAAAGAAGAAAACATGATTGTAAACAAAATCCTCTATACAAATATTTTTATAGTTAGCGGAAGAGAAGGAATATCGTACATAATTGCTATTGGACGAAAGAAAAGTAATTATTACTATTAGTACTGAGGGAATTGTATTTGTAATAAAATGCCATAAAAAAAACATTATCATAACACAGCATTGATACTTAGTACTTCACTTTCTTACTCAGAGCAATTTTAAATGTTTAAGAGCTTACGCTGTGTGTTTTGAGCGCATTTTAACTAGCCTTCTTTCTATTGACACGTGCGTTACTGGATATCGTTGTCTCGCTTTAGTGAATAAACTCCGCCCCCAAAACTGTCGCCTTAAACACTAATACAGTCTTTTGTTCCAGCTCTACCCGTTTACGCCATACTCAGTATCGTTCTCAGTTCCGTTGTGGTGATACTGGCCATCCTATCAGTATTTATTTACAGGTACGTATTACTTTACAATAAAAGTTTATGGTATGAGCACAAGCGTCCTCTCAGTATGAGAGGGATCGGGCTTTAGTTTCTACGCGGGCCGAGTACGGATTGGGAACTTCACTTCAGGAGTGTGCAAGTTTTCACACTATGTTTTCCTTCACCGAAAATATCACTGTAAACGGCAGGCGCCGGCGTAGCGACCCCTCGATGACTTACCTGAAAAAGAGCTTAAAACTAAAGTCTAATAAATACATATATTAAAAAGGGCTTTACAAAATACTTACCTGATACACTGAATGCTTATGTTTTTATAGTTTGCTTATATAATAAAGACGCATCACACGAAGCGAGCGCGAGGGACGCCTGTATTATGTATATCTGTAGATGTCAATAACGTATGTCATTACCTGCGCCCAATCGGGGAGCAGTTGCAAAATTAATGGCAATCCGAACGGTCGGTGTGTCGCCCTCGTGACCGTTTTCGCGAATTTAATACTTACGCTATTTGTTTTCTTGTTTCTCCAAGTCCGTTGCCTCTATTTTACCGTCTAAAGCTTACAAAAGTGGTCATTCAAACCGGATCTGATTTTATTCTGCATGATACGAACGCCGCACAAGATGGTAAATACCCGCAGCACCGTGAAAAAAGAACAAGAACGACAGAATCGTAATAACGAACTGGTCACAAAGGACGAATTTAATGTCCACGAGCAACTCACGAAGGAGCTACCTGATAAAAACCCCAAACCAGATGTTAAAGAGTTCGACAAGACTTACGTAGCAACTGATCCAGTTGCGGGTACCTCAACTTCAAAAGATGTGAGGAACTCGGCTGAAAAAGTGCCGTCTCGCCCGCCTGGTTCACGCCATGGCAACAGCTCGAAGTCAAAGAAATCTACATCTACATCATATCAATTAATAACCGAACGGAAGAAGCTAGAAATTCAGGCTGCTGAAGAATTAGCACGCATACAAACAGCACTAGTAAAAAAGAAATTGGCGGCTGAACTAGTAGCCCTGGAAGAAAAATACAGTCACGTATCATCGAAGGCAAGTGAAATGGTGAACGACGACCAAATTGAGAAGTGGATCGATCAAAGTCAGCAGGCGTTCCCACAGGGCCAGGAGGCCGATGTGCACGAGGAGGAGCGCCCCCGAGGCCGCCCTGCATCAGCCAAGGGCGCCCCAGAAGCCGACGCCACCTTACTGCTAGCGCAGGCTCTCAACAACCTCACGTCTTCCACCAGCAATCACGACCAGCATTTAATAAGTCGTTTGAGTACTCCACGTGAATTACCTACATTTTCGGGTGATGCAATGGAGTGGTTGAATTTTAAGCAAGCTTTTGAAGAATCAACGGAAGTTTGTAACTATACCTCAAAAGAAAATCAATGGCGCTTAAGAAAGTGCCTCGTCGGACCAGCGAAAGAAGCTGTGTCCGCTTTACTCATGAGCGGTGCCTCGCCCGATATAATAATATCAACCCTCGAACTGCAATTTGGAAATACTGATGTGATCATAACTAGAATCATGAGCGACATTAAAAAGCTTCCCCCGCTATCCCCTAATTATATCTGTGATATTGTGAAGTTCTCCATTAAAATTAAAAACTTTGTGGCTGCGGTGAAGACTCTCGGCCGAGACGAGTACCTGCAGGGGGTGAGCATATGTTCTATAATATTGTCCAAGCTACCTACCGCCCTGCTCACTAAATGGTCTGATTTTATTTATAATCACAGACACAGAGTCATAAACAAAGAGTCAAAACTAGATTTGCTATCGAGATTCCTGTCCGAAGAAGCAAAAAAGATTACAGAGGCCGGAATCAGTCAAATAAACACGATAAACTATATCGACAAAGGAGCAAGCAAACAACACGCAAATTTCGCAATCAATCACACAGAAAAATGTAAATATTGCAAGCTATCACCGCACAGTCTCATCAACTGCAGGTTATTTAAAAAATCATTGCGCAAAGAAAGATGGAGCTACGTTAGAAATAACGGAATTTGCTTTAAATGTTTATCAAGCAATCATGACAAAGAGAGTTGCTCAGCACCGATGTGCGATAAGGATGGATGTGGGCAGCCGCACCACGCATTGTTGCACTACCCGCCACAGCCGTCAGCGGCGCAGGCGCCGCCGCTGCGCGTGCACACCGTTGACGTTGACGCCAACGTCGCCGCAGCCGAACCGGAGCCCGCCGCCGACTCGGAGTCCGACAGCGAGCCCGTCCCCGAGGCCACGGTGGCCAACGTAAACATAAACAATAATAAAGTGTTATTAAAAATTGTGCGAGTGAACATTCACGGTCCTAAGGGCGTGATAACAGCGTTCGCGCTCCTGGACGATGGCGCTACCGTGTCGTTAATTTCCGCGGACTTAGTGAATCAGTTAGACCTGACCGGAAAAGCCGAAACTTTACGTTTACGTGGTGCTTGGAACTCTGGTGAAATATTGTGTAAATCGGAACTTATTGACTTTAAATTATCTAACGAAAATAATCAAACTTTCGATTTGCGAGCACGTAAAATTTCTGAGTTAGATTTACCAGTGCAAAAGTTATCTAAGATAGACATTAATAACTATGATTATCTATGTAACATAAAAGATTATCTTCAAAATATAAATGTTAAACCTCAATTGTTAATAGGACAAGACAATTATCATCTCATGATGCCCTTAAGAATAATTTCTCGTAATCAATGTGAACCTTTTGCCACTTTAACACCATTAGGATGGTGTGTACACGGCCTTATAATGTCGCCACTAATCCGAGGGTCGCTAAGCCAGCGCCCCGCGCTGTCAAATCCTGTTGATCAATTTGCGTTACGTCACCCGGGCGCCGCACACCCGATGCCCAGCAGTGGGCCGGGCGCGCGCGCCGCCGCCCCTGCCCCGCGCGCGCGCACCGCTACCTCTGCCCCGCGCGCGGGCACCCCGCCGCCGTCACCTACCTGCACAGCTGATTTACCGACGAGAACCGAGCGACTTCATGTTGATAGATCATGCGCAATTATAAACATTGCCTCGAGTGAACGCGCGAGTACCTACAGTGAAGAAGAAATATTACATGAGATGGTGCGCCAATACTTCGCATTAGAAAATATAGGCATTGGTAATAAAAAAAGAGAAAATAAAGATGAACAACGGGCGTTGTCTCTATTGAATAACACCGCAATAATTACAAATGGTAGATGGGAAGTTGGTCTCCCGTGGAGAAACGAGGAAGGATTGAAGAATTCCCTTCCGAATGCACACAAACGATTTAAATCAATCGAGAATAAATTACGAAGCAATAAAGAATACGCGCAGCGGTACAGGGAACGCATTCAGCATTTATTAGAGAATGACTACGCCAGAGAAGTGACAGAGACTGCAGAAACCGGAAGTCGGATTTGGTACCTTCCCCACTTTGGAGTAGATAACCCTCGTAAGAAGAAGCTAAGGCTGGTTTTCGACGCCGCCGCTACCGCCCACGGAAAATCCCTAAATGACTACCTTCTGCAAGGGCCAGATTTATTGCAGTCACTTTACGGTATTATGCTACGATTTAGAGAAAATTGCATCGGAGTAACCGGAGATATTCGTGACATGTTTCTCAGAATAAAAATAAGAAACGAGGATCAAAACGCTCTGAGGTTCTTATGGCGCGATAGTGAAAGACAACCGATAAAACATTATGCGATGACGTCACTTATTTTTGGCGCAAACTGCTCTCCGTTTATAGCTCAATTTATTAAGGATAAAAATGCACAGCTGTTCACACAAACAAAGCCGGACGCCGTGCGAGCCATCGTCCAAAGTCATTACATGGACGATTACATAGACTCCATGTCCACTGCGAGCGAAGCGATAAAGTTGATAAATGACGTATCCACGGTGCACAGTTATGGAGGATTTGAAATGCGCGGGTGGACCTGTAATAACAAACAAGTGTTATTGCATTTGCCCAAAGATCAATTAAGTGACAATGGAGAAAATCTATTGATCGACGGTGAAAATAAATCCCAGCGAACCTTGGGGCTGTTGTGGGACCCTAGTGAAGACTCGTTAGCTGTGGATATTTCGCTGAAGAATATTCCCGACGACATCCTCGAATTTAGGAGACCACCTACAAAAAGAGAGGTTTTGAGAATTGCAATGTCTATTTACGACATATACGGAATTTTATCTCCCGTTACTATAAAGGGAAAAATATTATTGAGATCTATCTGGAAGACAGACCTTAGATGGGACGACAAAATAACAAAAGAATTGTTTATTGATTTTCAAGACTGGATCAATGACTTAAAACAAGTTGTTGGCTTGCGTGTGCCGAGATGGTTTTTCTCGCCCGCGCATAAGACTACGACCGTGAGTACGAAAGAGATGGCGGACGAGCTACAACTGCATGTGTTTTGCGACGCTTCGCCCAGTTCATACTCAGCTGTTGCGTATTGGCGGTCAATTAACTCGAACGGCGATGTGTGCGTTGCATTCATCGCTTGTAAAAATAGAATTGCACCTACAAAACTAGTATCGGTGCCGAGGCTCGAACTGCAGGGCGCGTTGCTTGCGGCCCGCCTGGCTAAAACAATACGAGATGAACATCGAATTAAATCAAAACAAACTTACTACTGGACGGATTCTACAACTGTATTGTATTGGATAAGGAACGAGAGTCGCAACTACAAGGAGTATATAGCAAATAGACTGGGCGAGATTGACGAGTTAACGAGTTGTTTTGATTGGCGTTACGTTCCTTCTCAAATGAATATCGCTGATTTAGCGACAAAAAAAACACAGTATAAACTACACAGCGAGAGCAATTGGCTAAAGGGCCCAACATTTTTGCACTGCAGCGAGGACGAGTGGCCGGCGGACATTCTATCGAATGAAATTAAGAAAGAAAATTTGGAGTTGGCATTGATAGTCCACCGGGAGACTGAAAATTTAAACATACCTGAACCGACGAGATTTTCTTCATGGATCCGTCTGCTGCGCGCGACCGCTGCTGTTTTGAAGTTTATTTACAAACTAAAAAAGTATGAATTTGATCATTTGGAAGCTACAACAATAGAACACGCAGAATGTCTAATCCTGAAATATTCACAAAATCAATCATTTAGCGAAGAAATAGCGCTGCTTAAGGAAAGAAAATTATTAAATAAGAATCACTTACCTGTACTATGCACCTTATCTCCTTACCTGGATAGAAATGGACTGATGCGAGCTGAAGGTCGAATCAACGCTGCGACCAACGTGAGTCCTGAAATGAAAACACCTATTATTTTAGAAGGACGAAATTACATAGTCAGACTGCTTGTTAAATATTACCACGAAAAAGCCGCTCATGGATATAATGAGATGGTAGTGAATGAATTAAAGCAAAAATACTGGATAATTCGCATGAGACCTACAGTCAAAGCTGTGGCTGCCGAATGCTTGACCTGCAAGATTCACAAAGCTAAACCCCAAATTCCGCGAATGGGTGAGCTCCCAGAAGCCAGATTAGCTCATCATCAAAGGCCGTTCAGCTACTGCGGCGTGGACTTATTCGGCCCCATGGAGGTAACAGTCGGCCGCCGCCGCGAGAAGCGATACGGGGTGCTGTTCACATGCCTGACGGTGAGAGCGGTTCACATTGAACTGGTTCATACTTTGACTACGGACTCGCTCATCATGGCCCTGCGCAGAATGGCCGCAAGACGTGGCTGGCCACAAAATCTGTTTTCTGATAATGGAACTAACCTAAGAGGTGCTGATACCGAACTCAAATTAGCTATTCAAGATTTGGACGAAGTCACACTCACGTCAGAGGCCGCCAACCGGGGTATTAAATGGTCATTTATCCCACCAGCTAGCCCCCACATGGCTGGAGCCTGGGAGCGTTTAATCCGGTCTATTAAGACCTCTTTAAAAGTAATTTTGAAGGAAAGAGCTCCTCGGGAAGAGGTGTTAACAACCCTACTTGCAGAGGCCGAGAATATGGCAAACAGTAGACCTTTAACCCATGTATCTGTGGAGCCTGGATGCCCTGAAGGACTCACACCCAACCACTTTCTTCTCGGGTCTTCTTCAAGCCTGCCGCAAATCGGAATATTTGATGACTCTGACCTCTACTTAAAACGGCAGTGGCGAATAGCACAGAGATTAGCTGACCGGTACTGGAGCCGATGGGTGAAAGAGGTTTTACCTGAGTTGCTGTCCCGCCAAAAGTGGCATGAAGAACACCCAAACTTACAAGCCGGGGACCTAGTACTTGTTGCTGACCCAAACGCTCCTCGTAATCATTGGGCACGTGGTCTGGTGCAGGAGGTGTGCCCCGGCAGGGACGGACGCGTAAGGACGGTCCACATAAAAACCAAGTCGAATGTGTTAGTGCGACCGGCCGCCCGCCTCGTACGCCTACCGATGTGAGTGCTGCCGACGCAGCACTGGGGGGGAGATTGTAAACGGCAGGCGCCGGCGTAGCGACCCCTCGATGACTTACCTGAAAAAGAGCTTAAAACTAAAGTCTAATAAATACATATATTAAAAAGGGCTTTACAAAATACTTACCTGATACACTGAATGCTTATGTTTTTATAGTTTGCTTATATAATAAAGACGCATCACACGAAGCGAGCGCGAGGGACGCCTGTATTATGTATATCTGTAGATGTCAATAACGTATGTCATTACCTGCGCCCAATCGGGGAGCAGTTGCAAAATTAATGGCAATCCGAACGGTCGGTGTGTCGCCCTCGTGACCGTTTTCGCGAATTTAATACTTACGCTATTTGTTTTCTTGTTTCTCCAAGTCCGTTGCCTCTATTTTACCGTCTAAAGCTTACAATCACGTCGAGCTTTCTCTTTCTATCTATTAGGTCTACTGTGACAAACATTTCGTAATAGTTATTTATATAGGTTATTTATCTAGTCCTTTGTCAATCTTAAATATGTTCATAATACTAGAGCAGATCCCAAATATAATAGAATTTCGAATAGGTACCCAAGATTCCTTTATGAAATTCAGCTAAACTGATACATTATTTGGTCCTCACGAATAATATCGAAGCATATTGCTGATCTATTATCCAATTTGTAAAATATTTGATATTATAATACTTTGCATAGTTTTTTGTGTAATAATGTAACATAATAACATTGTTCCGTTGAAATTGCGAGATTTGTTTAGTCTGGACTGGACTTGGGTTTGCTTGTGGCTACAAGCTTTTTGATTCAGGTATTATAAGAAACCAAAACTAAACTTCCTAAGTTAACCCGACCAATCTGGCTAATATGTCAAATGGATTTTATCTCTTTCTTGACGCTGTTAGTACAAGAGTCTCTCAGTGACAATGGTTTTAACCATTAAAAATTATAACCAACTTAGAAATGTTGAAAAACCCCCGACATAGTCATTTCAAAGTTCAATATTTCAAAAAGGGGTTAACCGATTTTAATGAAACTTAGCTAAGAACCATGTCGATTAAACTAGCTTTCGAACGAAAAAAAACCGCATCGAAATCGGTCCATCCGCTTGCGAGCTACGATGCCAAAGACAGATACACAGATACACAAGTCAAACTTATAACACCCCTCTTTTTCGTCGGGGGTTAAAAAATGTAGAAGTTATGACAATGTTGTGCTTGAAACGTAGTGTGATGACCACATGACCACATTTTTAGAACCATTCCGTCACTACTTAAACTGAAACTGAAACTCGTAACATAAATTAACAAATTCCTCAACTGCACCTTAGTAGAGATAAGAGGTAAAGTCCACTTCGCAAGTGATTCGAAGATACGACTTTCTTTTATAAAAAAGTTATAATTTTACTTACGATATTCTTTCCCGTCAGGCATTACAAACTCGAAGCCGAGATCGCAATGATGACGTGGCGAGTGAGCTGGAGCGACGTCCTGCAGCCGGGCACTCGTCTCCGCGGGAGCATGCACTCGCTAGCGAGAAGGTACAGCAGTGGGGTGAGTCCTTGTTTTACCTCGACATACGGTCCTTTTGAACGGACTCTCAGACAGGGGAGCATCTTCACCCATTGCTGTTATTAATCCGCTGGCTCGCACGGGTCGATTTTTTTTGTCCTAATGTGGAATGATCGTTTGTCCTAATTGAAATTACATTGAAAATTACTCAGTTTTCAGCAAAAGTATAAAATATAACCTAACCTATTCTACATAGCCCATGGAAAAGATTTTCAGTTTCAGTTAAAGAAAAATTTGGACAAAGGTTCATAAGACCCAACATTCATCATCATCATCATGGTGGCCTTTTGTTGATCCACTCCTGGATATAGGCCTCTTCCCTCTTCTTCCACTCTTGGCGATCTCGTGCCCGTCTCCTCCAGTCTCGACCTCCGTGCCGTCGAAAATCGTCCATCCAGCGCTGCGGTGGTCTGCGGCACCCTCTAGTGTCCGCCATGTGTGCGCCGCGTGTGTGTCACCATGACTCTTACACAGAAATCCGCCGAAAAGTTCCGAGTCGTGCAAAGAGGTATGAAGAGAGCGATCCTCGGAATCATCCTACGAGACCGGGAACGGAATGAATGGGTCAGAAGCAAGACGAAAGTGAAGGACGTCATGGCTGTCATAGCAAGGAAAAAGTGGGCATGGGCAGGGCACATTGCGAGAATGGACGAGAGTCGCTGGACAAGACGAGTCCTAGGATGGAGACCCAGAGCGGACACTAGAGGGCGACCCAACATTACGTTAGGACAAATAATTTTAAGCGACATGAAGGGCACCGCTTCCGGACAGATACAATCTAGGTATTTTCAAGCAAAGAGGATGTTACTGAACCAGTCACCACCTTTATTATTATTATCGTCCTCCGTTGCTTATAAAAGTAAATCTAAATTGTTTAGCCAGTCTATAGCCTCCTCAGAGCATCCGTACACACCGTGTACTAAGCACCTTTGGCCTCTGCACTTGCCGTCATGTGGGATATAGGGGTCAATCGCTGGTCAGTTTAAAAAAAAAACATTTTACAGATCACAGTGACACGTTTACTAAAGTTACTTGTTCTTAAATTATTGTTTTCATGGGAACCCTGGTCGCTTTTTTTACCCCAACACAATAATATTTGGCTGAATTATCATTTCGCCTAATACATTCCTACAGCGCTGGTAGGATCTCCCGCCACGCCAGTATTAATGATGTCATCCGTCGGGCCCTTGCCGAGCGAGCTTGCTTGCTTGCTTGTCGGGCGAGAGTGCCGGCAGTCCTCTCGAGCCCAGCGGGCTGGCCAGGGACGACGGGAAGAGGCCTGACGGAATGTCGCTGGTGCCTTGGAGTATGGGTCGGCCGCTAGTTTGGGATGCCACTTGCGTTGATACCCTAGCACCGTCCCATGTTCCAAGCACCAACGTCACCGCTGGCGCTGCGGCTTCCTCGGCAGAAAGCCTCAAACGCCGCAAATATGCTGCCCTAGGATCCAGCTACATGTTTGCGGCGTTTGGCGTCGAAACCTTTGGGCCATGGGGGCCAAGTGCGCGCCGCCTTTATAAAGATTTGGCGACGCGCCTAATAGAGGCCTCAGGTGACCAGAGGGCTGGCTATTATTTCGCACAACGTATCAGCATCGCTATACAGCGGGGAAATACGGCCAGCCTTCTGGGCACCTTGCCCATTGACGGCGATTTAGACAAAGTTTTTTACCTTTAGTTTAAGTTTTAATATGTTTGTTTGTTTTTATGTTGATTGTTTCAGTGTTTATAAATAATTCCTCAGAAATTGAAAATAATATTATGGGACAATTTACATCAATTGATGTAATCCCAAACTAGGCAAAGCCATAAACATAATTAACATAATAAACATAGGAATTTTTAACATACTTACATACAGTCATACTGACCATCCAAGATCCGAGAACAAATATTCGTATTCATTTTACAAACATCTGCCCGACCGAGGATCGAATCCGGGACCTAAAACTTCACAAGCAGGTTCTCTAACCAGTAGGCTATCTGATCGTCGGTACTTTATTTATAATGGGGTTGCTGTCAATAAGGTAATGTGAAACCGTCTTTCAACCAAACATTTCTATTTCAACAAAACGAATTGTATGCATTTCAATGCCGACTCCGCACAATGCGTGTGTTCAAAATTAAACTGGTGTCATTACGAATTTCAGTAGGTAATAATTACCTCTTCCACTTTAGGCTTTTTGCCTATTCCAGACAGACCCAAACAGATTAGGGAAACAGATATGTGGTGAACTAAAGGTTAAGAACCACTCCCCTGCTCTAGTCAGATTAAATAAAATTAATAAATAGCATGGGACAATTGACAACAATTGACCTAGTCCCAAACTAGGCAAAGCCTGTACTATGGGTACTAGACAAAGGATAAATAAACATGATTGTATGTACAAAGTAAATAGAGATAAATACATACTTAAATACATATTAAACATCCAAGACCCGAAAACAAACATTCGTATTCATCACACAAACGTCTGCCCCGACCGGGGATCGAGCCAATGGCGCAGGCATACTCCTGGACTCCAGACGTATTCGCTATGACGTCATGACAGCAGTCAAAAATACTTTTACCATAAAAGTTATAGACCTTCAAATATAATGTCGAAAAGAACATCGAACTAATACTTTCTAGCAAATGTTACAGGATTTTTTTTTGCTAAATGGTAAGGAGTCAACAAAGTGGGCGTTATTCGCAAAATCAAATACAACGAAAAACATGTTTTTCTTCAATAATTGGGCATGTTATATAAATAATCCAATAGTTATTCTGCCATCGTAATCTCGCATTAAGATATCTCAATTTTCTGCTACAGATGCTGCGTGGGTAGCATTGTGTTTCTCAAAAAGTTGTCTCATCCAATTTAAGCCTTCACGGTTCGAGGAATATCATGAATTTGCCATACATTGCTGGGTTTAAAGCCGGTTTACGAGTGCCCGATGGACCACAGCAGTGTAACGCGTGTGATGATAGCTGTCGCATTTTGCGAATGAGACTTTATTCAAAAGCTTCTATTGTAAATTATAGGGTATGAACCGTTTCTAGAATTCTAGGCTTCAATTCGTAGAACGAATTATGTTATTTCAGTATTTATTGGGTTAGGTTATACGTATGAATGTAGTTGTGTAATTATTCAACACTATTATGATTATACATCTACAAATATATTGATGTGATTGACATGAATTTATTTAACCGAATTTTAAAGTAAAAAAACATAAATATTAACTTTGACTATAATTATTGTTTTAACCTTTTTTTAACAATATTTTAGGTAAGTAGGTACTAATGTTTTAGCTTACCTACTAAACTAAAATGTAGGTCTTTCCTAGAATAAGTACATATATGTAACTTGGTTTAAGTTTAGTAGGTAAACAAAGTTTTTTTTTTAATTGCCTGGGTACTATTTTTTTACAGTTTTCATAACGTTAATTTTCTGCGTATTTTATACAAAAAATGTACTTGTCGATGTTGTCATAATTCTACTTAAAAGTCGAATTTGTTTTCTTGAAATAAACTTGTAAGGTCGGAGGTTGCAAAAACGGCGCCGGCGGCATTACAGCGGTCTCTTGATTTCGCGAAACTTTCGTAAAATAATAACTTATTTTCACAAAATTCTTCCTGAATCATGTTTTTAGATGTTTAACTCGTTGTGGCTTGAGAATTATTTTGTTTATTTTTCAAACCGCTTTCTTTTTATTCTCATTTTATTTAACTTTGAGTTTAGGAGATCGATGGCAAAGCGTTGTTGGTTTTTCGCGTTAAGAACCTGTCCCTTCTTTACAATTCTAGCTTTTATCTTTGTTTGTACTTCGTTGAAGGAAACGTATTTTATCTTTAATTCAAATGGCTGATCTTATATTGTTCTGCCATTCATAATTAATTGCTTTTTGTTACCTTGTTCTTGCACCGGTGACCGTAATTATGTCATTTTAGCGACAAGCGGCTTAATTTTGGTCTATTAATATTTAGATTAAAATTCATTTATTTAAGTAGATATCCTTTGTCACAATTAAATTACTTCAGGAGATTATTTATTTTTTAGTTGAACTATATTGCTTAAAATTCCTTAACGATTCAATTAAACCCGCACAGAAATCCGGACTTACGGAAGATTCATTCACTCATTGGATCCATTAACACTATCATGACCGGCTAATACCTACTGCTCGTTATTAGGCACATCCAGAATAACAGTCAGTTTCTTTCTAGACGGCATACTCCGACGAAGCAACCTCACTGGCTGGTGACCGCCAAATCTACACTCCGTGCGGCCTATTCAAAGGTTGCAGAGTTGCTCTCAAAAAGGTTGACAAGCAACGAATTGACCTCACCAGACCCCTCCTCCTAGAGCTGAAGAAAATGAAAGATTTAGACCACGACCATTTGGCAAGGTTCTATGGGGCTTGTGTGGACCCGCCCCATTGTTGCTTGCTCACCGAATATTGTCCGAAGGGATCTTTGCAAGACATCTTGGAAAATGACACGATCAAATTGGATTGGATGTTCAAAGTCAGCCTAATGCATGACATCGTTAGGGTAAGTTTGCTATATTATTTGGATTTGCATCTCCTGTGGAATATTTTTGAGATGAATCGTCTTACAAGAATGAAATTGCCAGCTTAAATATTTACACCTACGAAACAGTACCGTGACTGACTGACTGACTGACTGACAGACAACGCACAGCCTAATCTGCTGGATCTAGAGACTTGAAATTTGGCAAACATGTCCCTTGAGTATCCCAGAGGTGCACTGAGAAGGATTTTTTAGAAATTCCCACGGGATAGGGAACCAGCCCATTTTTAAATATTTCACGGGGCAAAGCCGCGGGGCATAAGCTAGTTTTTATACAAAGTGCCATTTAATTTTACTTTAGTATTGGGCGTTTACTAATAAAATCACTAGTTTTCAGCATGTCAAGACTAAAAACTATTAAAAGTTTAGATACGTCTAAATCTGAAAACCGTATTTTACCAACATCAAATCTTATTATTCGATAGATGAGTAATTTCACGCTCTGGGTCCATCTAGTAAATCCTTATTGACATTGGAGTCTGTGCTTGACTTTACTCTTATATTTATAGAAAACTGGTAAATCACGTATTTGTAATCCAGGTTTACCGGCCAGATTTCGGATCAATGCGTGGTCCTTCATATCGAGGAATGAATTCCATAAAATATGTGTTGGGTAAATCTCGACTGCAGATATGACCCGTTTATTAAAAGTCTGTGTCTCACGGTAAAATGAAAATAAGAAAACAAAAGTGGGACGATGCACAACAATTGACTTAGTTCGAAATAAAGTAAAGCTTGTGTTATAAGGGTACTAATAGACATCCGTTCCGACCGGGGATCGAACCCGGGACCTCGAGTTTCGTAGTCAGGTTCTCTAACCAGTAGGCTACTCGGCCGTCAACGGTAGTAAGTAAGTAAGTAAGTAAGTAAGTAAACGCTTTATTGTACAGAAAATACAGAAATAAATACAGGTTACCAACAGTGAGATACGGTACAAAGGCGGACTTATCCCTATATCCTTACCAGTCAACCTTTGAGCGGTAGAGAGGAGAAGTCATTTATCACCTTGAATACATATTTCATTTTCTTACTACAGTAAATACTCTACTACTTTTATTTGAACAGGGTATGCATTTTCTGCACGGCACAGACATCAGATCGCATGGGGATCTGAAATCAAGCAACTGCGTCGTAGATTCCCGTTTTGTTCTGAAGATCACAGACTTTGGTTTGCACGCTTTTAGAACTGTTGAAAAGGATCCATCAGCCCATAGTTATTGGACCCGTAAGTATACTATGATTTAGATTACCTTACATTACATTTATGACATAATAATTTGCTTCTTCATAATATTTACTTCATATTTAGTCAGATTTATACGCTAAAAGTGCAAAGAAGTTACTTATTAACTACCAGATTTGTTGTCTACTCATTTTGCTTTTAATAATTTCCACATCCTGCTCAGCATGTATCTAATAGTCTAGGTGTTTGGGTATGGATACTCCAAATTATATCCACGCTTCAAAGTTACGAAAGTTTTTAAAATAAAATAAATAGACAACCAGGTACAAACGGGGAAATTAATTCCTGACCCGCCATGGAACCTTTTCACACTAAACGTCATAATTATAGGCACCGCATTGCTTGACAAGGAAAATCGTAATGACGTCAACTGTGAAAATGTTCGCCAGGAATTAATTTCCTCGACTGTACCTCTATCGAAAAATATGATACAAACTTAATTTACTTCCGTGCTTTAAAAAATATCGGATCATAATTCGCTTCAATTCAATTTTATATTATTTTATTTAAAATAAAATCAAATGCATTTATTTCCTAAAATGCAATGGTCATAATATAACATTATTGACGTCCTTGTATTCAGCATGCAAGCAATCTAATTATAATTACTTAGGTATCAAAAAATGTGTGTGATGTAAAATTTGCTTATAATTTAATTGTGGGAAATGGTACGTAAGAGTGTGAGAGTGTAAGAAGATGTAAGTGTGAGCGAGATGACGGATGTTCGAATGAAAGTAGGTAGGGTTTTGTTTTAAGATGGCGTTTTTCTAGAGGTTGTTACACAGAACTGAGACGGAAGTTTTCGCTCATTATAATGGGAGAATTAAAATTAACAAATATCATATTGTTGGACATTATCATGATACTCGGGACTTAATCTCGTAAAAAACATATATATAAATTTGAATTTAAATACCTCGACGTTGCGTCCATGGTCTCGAAGGAACTGAAAAGGCGGGCATGATAATGTGTGAAAATCGCGAAAGTTTAAATCAATATATATTGTTGGAGACTAACCCTGTGATTCATAAACCTATATTAACTGAAATACCGTTAAAGTTCGTTTGTCCTTTTTTGTCACATTGACATTTCCGCTTGTAAGAAGAAGACAAAACCTGTTTTAGCTAATAGAGGCTTGAGTGACGTTTGTGTCTAATTTCATAATTTAGTCCCACATTTGAGTAGTCCTTGACACTTCTAAAACATGTCTCCATCAAACATTTATCAGGTATGCTCTGGACGGCTCCGGAACTGCTACGCATGGAGGACCCTCCCCCAGAAGGATCGCAGAAAGGGGATATCTATTCCTTTGCTATCATCATGCACGAGATAGTGAACCGCCAGGGGGCTTTCTGGCTGGGACCTGGGATAGATATGAGCCCGAAGGGTAAGAACGTTTTTGACAGATCACCTCCTTTTCCCGAATTTCATTTGCCATAACCGTATGACTATATGCCATAATATCCATTTGTCCACATATGAGTTATCCGTTTATTTCACTATGATTTGAATGCCATTTTTATTCAATCTAAAATCGACACCATGGTTTCTAAAAAAAAAATTCCATATCTCTTATAGGTTCTGACTTCTCCCTACTGACCCATTAGGATTGATCACCCTGTATAGTTGTGTCTGTTTTACTGACACGGGCTCTAACTCTATTATTTATAAACCTGTAACTGAAATGCAGTTAAAGTTCGTTTGTCCTTTTTTGTCACATTGACATTTCCGTTAGTAAGAAGAAGACAAAACCTATTTTAACTAAGCTTAAGTGACGTTTATGGATAATGGCATAATATCTTTTATCAGTTTCTTGGGCGAGAAATAGTCGATAGCTAATCGTTTCCTCGCGAACGGTCTAATAGCGAAGAGCCTTGACCATCACCTTAAAAGGCTCTCGCTAGATGGTTGGGTCAAGGGTCAGATACAGAAGGCGGTACTCCTGGACACGGCTCGGATAGTCAGGAGGTTCCTCTCTCTGTCGCCCTGACCACCGGTAGCTTAGGCCCCGCCTCGCTGCCGGCGGCACCCTAGGTTAGGTTTTTATAATGTTTTTATATTTTGTATTAATATTGTTTTATTACTTTTTATATGAATATTGTGAAAACCTAGCCTAAGATTGCAATAAATATACGAGAATAATAATAATAATCTCTGGTTGTTCTAGTCTTGCTAACGGCGAGTACTTGCACAGACATAACCTTGTAGCCAGGATTATTCACCAGCAACTTGCTCGTTTATTCGGTCTTGTGGACTTCGAAGTGCCGTACTACAAGTACACACCTGCACCAGTTCTTGAAAATGGTCGTGTCACGCTCTACTGGGATCGATCTATCATCACGGACAGGACTATTGTCGCCAATAAACCTGATATCGTGCTGATAGATCGATCGAAGCGCCAGGCAGTGCTCGTCGACATCACGATCCCCCATGACGTGAACCTCGTGAAGGCCGAGAAGGACAAAATCAGCAAGTACCTTGACTTGGCTCACGAGGTTACCGCCATGTGGCCTGTTGATTCGACGATCACTGTCCCGATAGTCGTTTCGTCAAACGGTCTAATAGCGAAGAGCCTTGACCATCACCTTAAAAGTGGTTGGGTCAAGGGTCAGATACAGAAGGCGGTACTCTTGGACACGGCTCGGATAGTCAGGAGGTTCCTCTCTCCGTCGCCCTGACCACCGGTAGCTTAGGCCCCGCCTCGCTACCGGCGGCACTCTAGGTTAGGTTTTTATAATGTTTTTATATTTTGTATTAATATTGTTTTATTACTTTTTATATGAATATTGTAAAAACCTACCATAAGACGTTAAAATAAATATACAGCATAATAATCCTAATAATATTCAAGCTACCTATGTATAAAGTACTTGTAATGTGCTAGTTTTTCTCTTTTTAGTTATTATTGTTTTTGCAGTTGGGTTTTTGTTTTTAAATAATTTTGTTTTATTTTAAGCGTTTAAGTCATATAATCTGAAAATATGAAGCGATGTTGTGTTATAAGTATTTAAATTTACCTCGTATTATAGCTTCAATCGGTCATTCTCAAAAGACGAGTAAATTTATCTAATTTACTTGACTCACTTTTTTTTCATATTTAAAGTAATTGAGCCAATAAATAAAGTAGTGTCTTCCTAATGCTCTTTAATTATATATTTTGCCACTGATCAAGTAACAAATAAATGAGTTATTAAGCTTGAAAAAAAATTGGTCTAGGTTAATTATGCAAATGCCAGGTAGGCTAAAAACACGACCAGGTAAATTATGAAAACGCCAGGTAGGCTAAAAAAAGTGTCCAAGTAATATTATTTGTTGTCTAAGTAAGACTCATTTTTATTTTTTCCATCCATATTTTGTAAGTTTTTTGATTTGATTTTCTGTTATTAAAAAAAAACAAAATCATGCAATTATAAACTTTTTTTTTATCAAAACATACACAATAAAAACTCAATTATTGAACATCAGGCCTCCGTCCGTCACAAACATGTAACAATTATAGTCATAAAAGTAAGAAAAACTACATAATAAATTGTTTCCTTTATTTTGCTGAAATGTTTCTGATCCGCCATTTCAGTATTTTTTATTTTCTACTCGGATTGAAAAAAAAAACTTTATCCAAACTTAGTATAAAAAAACATTAAAAAAATATTTACAACAAAACTGCTTCTGAGCAGTTTACTTAGTAGTGAAAACTAATAAATTATTATGAATTAAGGATAAATATTGCCTCTTTAAAGGGTACCCTCATAGCTTTTACCTAGATTTGAATAAATCATGTTTAAAAAACTAAAATTCCGATGGTACTAGACTGTACAAATTTTAATATTTGTTGGCTTTGGCTGAGAGCTTCACAATTAACTTAATTAATAGCAAAACGTATGGTTTACTTGGACAAAATCTGATGTAACCTGGACGCAACTTGGACAAATCTAATTTACCTGGACGCTAAATGCCAAAAAGTCCAAGTATATTATGCCCAAGTGTATTAGAAAACACCAGTTTTTTTTATTTAATACCAAAACTGAAATAAACAAAATAATATAGTTCTATCACAATGAAACTAGACCCATATACGCATATTTTGAAGAATAAGTACTTGGTTAATTTGTAACGTACTAATAGTAAATCCCTGCAAGTAGATTAGATACTTAATTAACACAGTTTTATAATCGACCGGAGAATCTGTGTGACGGAAACCCCATGCAGCTTTCCCACGTGTATCTGGTCCTGATACAAGGCGGCGACGGGCAGCCTCACGATTGAACGCAAGTATTTTAATCGAAAGCTAGTTTCATCGAGATTACTCTTAGTTAACTTTCATAAAACGCCGTGAAACTAAAAAGCCGTGATAGCCTAGTGGTTTGAAATATGGCCTCTCAAACTGAGTGTCGTGGGTTCAAATCCCGGCTCGCACCTCTTGAGTTTTTCGGAATTTATGTGCGGAATTACATTTGTAATTTATCATGAGCTTTTCGGTGAAGGAAAACATCGTGAGGAAACCTGCACACATCTGCGAAGCAATTCAATGATGTGTGTGAAGTTCCCAATCCGTACTGGGCCCGCGTGGGAACTTATAGCCCAAGCCCTCTCATTCTGAGAGGAGGCCTGTGCCCAGCAGTGGGACGTAAAAAAGGCTGGTGATGATGATGAACTTTCATTAATATAGGTTTAGCGGTTTTGAGATTAAATAATTTTTTTGCATTTCCGGACGGGTACAATCTAGGGCTCTTCAAGGCTAGAGTGAACAGGCTGTTACTAAACCAGTGAGTTGCACCTTAGGCCTCACCTGCACCTTCCATCAAGTGAGATAGTGGTCAATCACTGGTCAGTTTATAGTTAAAAAAAAAATGAAGGAAAGAGAAGAAGAGGTCGACCTAGGCGAAGCTACATGGACCAGATAAAGGAGAAGGCTGGTGTCGTGTCGTATCAGGAGGCCAAGGAGCTGGCTTATAGGAGAGATTATTGGAAGATACTCCACCGACAAGAGTGTAACTCTTAAGTTTGATGATAATTATTGTTTTTGAGATATTGCACTTTTAAATGTCCCCGGCTCTTCAACTTGTCTAAATTGTGTTTATTTTGTTACAGACATAATCGAAGCAGTAAAGGCAACGGGCCTCCGTCCCAACACATCACACCACCGCTCTTGCGACATCGACGATGCCCACGACCTGATGCGTCGCTGTTGGGCCGAGGACCCAGCCGAAAGACCAGTCTTCGGCCACCTGAAGGGTGCAGTACGGCGCCTCAACAAGTAATGTTTATGTACATGTAACTTCATCTGATGGGTGTCTGTGTACGTTTTTATCTTTTCTCATGTTCACTTATTCATTTTAATTACATTTTAAGCCAGGGACTCACTAGGTGGTTAATGTCCCGCGACACTTATCAGCGATCTCAAACGAGGTCGAGCGATTTCGTTTGACATTATTTGGCGACATCGCGCGATACGGTATGGAGAAATTTGACAACTTCACGCCACATCATCCAACATCGTTAGCGACAAGTGTCGCGGGATATTTGTCTTCAAGTAAACTCCTGGACTTATAATGGGCCAATTCGCCCATTCCCAACAATCAGCTGTTTTTGTAAAGTTTTACACGTTACATTATTTTTCGAATATTTATTCTCTCTGCTTGATAATTTCATTAGCAGTATTTAAATTTGTACATATTTAAATACTATTTTTAACCAGCTGCAAGACGCTATCTTTGTTTTCGAGAAAATCTATAGGTACAAAACAAAATAACTTTATTTACTTTCCATCGAGCAGAAATCACAAAGAACCATCATTAAGTCGTTCTCGTATTACATTTACAATAATATTGACGGTGGCAGAATATGTTGGCAATATTGGAAATTGAACGTCAGAAGCTACATAATTTGAAATGCCTTATTTGATCCGATCGAAGCAAACACAACAGATTTCTGCTCTACATTAATCCCCTTATGCCAATAACCAATAATGTTGGTGTATGAACATGATCCTGTGCAAACCAAGCTATACTTACATCACTTTGAATCAACCCGCATTTCTGAGAAGTCCGTTCAATACCTTTATCATTCTCGCTAACAGAATGTTGATGATGATTATATAATTATACTTTTCTAAACTATCATTTCTTAAAATGGACAAAGTTACCGTAAAAAAAAAACACTTATATTGTATTATCTTCAATTTATGACATGAGATTTTAAATTTCATGTCTCTAATTCAACTGCTAAAATTGACCGAATAACTAGGTACAGAAAAAGCAAAGTTTTAAAAACTTTGGCATAATCGACAGTTACTTTTGGTACATACGTCACAGCAAATATGTAGATCTAGTGAAGAAAAGTTTTTCCGTAGGTCAGGCAAAAACCAATCTTAATGTCAAAGTCATAAATACCCTTGACATGTAAAAACAATTATCAATTTCACTATGGTAAAGTTGCTAGTTGTGTTCGATTGGGTCTATTGTTCTTCTAAGGGTTTAGCCAAAAGGTAATGTAATTACACGCATAATAGTAGTCTAATTAGATGTAGGTTAGTTTACAATTGTCTTTTGTCTTCTGAACTAACAACAACTGTAGTACAATTCGGGTAAGATTAGTATATCCAAGAAACAATAAAGACAAGTGGACTAGAAATGAGAAATTTAATGCTAGTACTTAGGTAAGCCATTCAGAGTTCCGATAACTATTATAAGATCAAAGCTTAAACTATAATGCTACATTGTTTGGAAAATCGAGCGTGCTGGTTTAATATGAAACTTGCTACATAATTCACATCTAAAGTTTTTGCTAATTCTTTTTTTTTCATTGCAAAATTTTATGAAGTTGCATTCTACTTTGACATACGTATGCAGGACGTAAAAAAATGCATTCAAGTAAATAAAAAAAATATAGCATTGGGCCCGGACGTTTCTAAGCATCTAAGAAAGGTATATTTTGTGTGTGAACGATTTCACTTCATCAAATCAACTATTTTTTCCATTTGTAATAAATTTTTGTATTGTTTTATTTAATATCCACTCTAAAATAATATAATATTAGGTACTTACCTACCTACGGCATGTCGTTAAATTTTCAACTCTAATTGTTTATATAACATTTTGTTACAGGAGTCAAGAAAGTAGTAATATTTTGGACAATTTGCTTTCCCGTATGGAGCAGTACGCTAATAATTTAGAAACATTAGTTAGTGAAAGAACACAAGATTATTTGGAAGAAAAAAAGAAGTGCGAAGAACTTTTATATCAGTTGTTACCGAAGTAAGTATACGTTTATGAGGAATCAAATTGCTGATATGATACCGAGACACCGACTTTGTATTGCGAAACACAATGTCGAGCTAAGTATTCGAATAAAAATGTGCAGACTCTGTAATAAACAGCACAAGGAATGAGTACTAAATGCACCAGTGTTATACGTATTTTAATTTGATGTCAAAAAGCAAATATGAAACGTTTACGCTTCGCAAGATGATGCTTGAAGCAAAATTTGAACTTCTACACTTTTCCTAGTTAGTAAATAAAACAAAAGATGGGATAGTGCTCGATATAGTGTGTAGTGTTTGACGACCGGATGGCCTAGTGGTTAGCGACCCTGACTATGGCTTGGAAGCTTGAGGTCCCGGGATCGAATCCCGGTCGGGGCAGATGTTTGTATGATGAATACGAATGTTTGCTCTCGGGTCTTGGATGTTTAATATGTATATAAGTATGTATTTATCTATATGAGTTTGTTTATCCGTTGTCTAGTACCCATAGTACAGGCTTTGCCTAGTTTGGGACTAGGTCAATTGGTGTCAATTTGTCCCACGATATATTTTTTATTTTTTTATTACAAGCTTCTAGACCGTCTAGAGAGATTTAACGCGCTAAAAATTAATGACTAGCAGTTTCAAACTAGTTGCCTACTTTTGTGCTCATTTTCATAAAAACTTTACATGAAATCTTTAAAATATTTAAATTAATTATCCTAAGTACTATCACTATACAATAATTAGATTCGTTTTGTTGGAATTTTAAAGAGGATCAGGGTTTTAAAAATACTTTGGCTGTGTATTCAATGGCGCTTTTTATGGCAAAAAAATACGACTTCTCCCGAATCCAAATCCTTTTCTAAACTCTCACGGGCTGCTAGGTAAACCTAGTTTTAAACTTGTTTTTTTAACTCTTTTTTTATACCTCAGAAAAGTTCTTGATAACTAACTAACACTTAGTTATGAGCCGGTTACAATCATTACAAAGTTTTGTTTTCCAAGACCCGTTAATTATTTCTTCCAAGTGTTTCATTTCCATTTCTTTCGCAGGTCAGTGGCGTCTCAGCTCATAAACGGCTTGTCCGTTGTCGCCGAGACCTTCGAACAGGTCACCATCTACTTCTCTGACATCGTCGGGTTCACTGCCCTCTCCGCCTCCTCCACCCCTATGCAGGTCGTCGACCTGCTCAACGACTTGTATACCTGCTTTGACTCTATTGTCGAAAACTATGACGTTTATAAGGTTAGATATTTTAAAGTGTATATTATCTATTGCCGATTTCAGATTTACTTAATAATTAAAAAAAAACTGTAATAAGGCCGTTAAAACCTGTTTTACATTACTATTATTTTTTAAGTCTATCAGCGTTTTAAGAAATACCATGACTGTCAATAAAAATGCGTTTCACGAAAATTGGCACAAAGTATTTTTTTAAAGCAAGTAAAAAAAAATCTTAGAATACATATTATTAGAAATTTGGTAAGATTTACAATACTGCGTTAGGTAAAAATATATACTTGATGATGGTGGTGATCTGACGAGAAAGCAAAGAAATCTTATGAGCAAAGAAATCATCTCGACTGATATCGAGTAGTGGTTAAAATCAATCATCATCGTCAACAGGGCAGTCTATTTAACGCTAACATAATAGTATAGTTAAATTTTTGGCGTGTTAATTTTTCATAAGTATTTCTCGAACAAGAAACTGATGTCTCGTAATCTAATACTCTGAGAATACTTCTGAAGTTTCATTTAAATCAACTACTTTGCTTTCTATCTTTAATGAAATATTGAAGTCTGTTCTATAATTTTTTTTGTTCTGTTCTTATTTAAATAGAATTTCTCTCTTGCTCATTTCGTATCTGCTTCGAAGGCTACATCAAAGAAAGTAGTGAGATTAATTTCAGTTTTCCATTTTAACGCACTTTATTTTCACTTAGCTACTTCGCAAATATATTCTTCATCTCAAATTCACGCTTCAATGGTTAATTTAAACAAAATGCTCGTCGTCAGTAGTCACCTTAAGCAACCTCGTTGTACCAACGCTACTTAAGACTAAACTTTTGCTGTGAACCTCAAGTTCATTAAAGTAACTTGTTTTCTCTTTAATTAAAAAGTTTGTAGCAACTAGAAATGAGAAGTGTCGGTCTGGTTGTATATTAGCTTGACAGAGGCTATCAATTCATAGTAAAGTGTTTTTCCAATCTAGGAGCTCATTATTTATCAATACCAGTATAATTTTAATTGTTTAATTATGTTGCCAATGATTGCTAAAAATATTAAAACAAAAGAAAGTGCTAGTGCTAGTATTAAAAGTTCTTCTGCTACTGTTTACACCACTTGGTTGTTGTAAAAAGGCTTCGAGAGCAACAATGTTATATTAAGCACAATAATTTTTTCAACCTATCATAATGGAACCTTCACTGGTTTTGAATAAAAGATGCAAAATAGTGTTCATATTACGACGTATAGTAAGAGTAAATAAATATAAGAATCATGTGGCATTTGATGTGTTTTACTAAAGCTGGCGCAGCTCCAGTAATAACCATTATCGCTGCGTATTCAGCCGCACGCCAAATTTTATATTACTCAAGCGGTATACCAAATATGATTTCTTTTTCTGCGGTTTTGCCACGATTTTCCTTGTTAAGATGCTAGTTTATTTTTATTTTTCTGGGACGCGGAGTGCCACAAGATGTTATGCATGATAATTACGACACGAGATTTTTTTCCCGGTTTTTTAACAAAATGAGTCTTGATTCTGAGAAACTTCGAGCGTTGTCTCTCTTAATTTTTGATATTAATTAGCGTTATTAAGAATGCCTTTTACTAAAATAAAACGCTTCATTGCTAAAGATGCTGAATTTTTTAGAAGATTTTTAATTAATTGGAGCAATCAAGTAAACACGACTTTCATACATTTGTATTATACTTTCATATTTAAGACGTGTTACCTATTTACGTAAAGTACTTTGCAGATGCATACGTGCCCTTTTTGATGTTGCAATATTTTTGGGAACACGTTTACACAAAACAAAAGAAGACCGACTAAGAGTATGTTTGATGGTTCGAATGCTAAGTAGGTAGTTAGAGAGAAATGTTCCGAGTCAAATACACAGGAATATGTTTTGTAATAGGCCGGGAACTTTGCGACATGTATTGTATTTGTGGGTTAAGTTACTTATTTTGAACGTAATGACAATGCTAATGATGACATTAGACATATGTAAAACGGGATATTGACCGCGATGGCCCGAAGTGGAAGTGGACCGAAGAATTGCGAAACTTAAGTGGCAGTGGGTGGGGCACATAGCTCGGAGAACTGATGGCCGATGGGGTCAGAAGGTTCTCGAATGGCGTCCACGGACCGGGAGACGAGCTGTCGTTAGGCCTCCAACAAGATGGAGCGACGACCTAGTAAAAATCGCGGGACTGCGGGGGATGCGGAAAGCACAAGACCGGTCAGAGTGGAGAGCCTTGGGGGAGGCTTATGTTCAGCAGTGGACGTCTTTCGGCTGACATGATGATGATGATTGACCGCTATTATCATACTAGGTTTACATGAGCTCCCGATATTTTGACGCAGTTACATGCATATGATCACGGTAGACTGACGGAATGCAGGTGGATGCTAATATCGGGAGCTCATCCAAACCTAAGTGAGGTAATCGTGGTCACTATCCCGTTTTAAATACGTCTAATGTGACCGCAAATCATTTAAATCAGTTAATGACGATATTTACAAAGCTAATGAATATATAAATGATAGTGAAATAATCGAATCCCTCACGACATAAGAGGAGCGAGCAGAGCCTCGGCGCGCAGTGTGCATCTGTCTCTGAGTCATCGCTCCCATGGGAAGGATTACGAATGAATCTGAAACTAGACTTGTATGCGTCAGTGAATCGTTTATTTTACCATGATTGAGTCTCGCAGTGGGTTCATGTTGAAAATGTATGATAAATGGTCTTAATATTAATCCAACAGGTAGAAACGATAGGCGATGCGTACATGGTGGTGTCTGGTTTGCCGGAGAGGAACGGGACACGGCACGCTTGCGAGGTGGCGCGAATGGCTCTGGCTCTGCTGAACGCTGTTCGCCGATTCCGCATCAGACATCGGCCCCATGATCAGCTGAAGCTGAGGATTGGATTGCATTCTGGTAAGTACCTATACAAACATATACATCATCATCAAATCAGCTGGAAGACGTCCACTGCTGGACATAGGCCTTCCCCAACAACTTCCCCAACATATACATACCACTAGCTTTCACCTCCGGCTTCGCTCCCGTGACAGATTAGAACTAGATCCAATGTCTAAGTTTAACTTTAAAAAATGACTTTTTTCTTGTACAGTCTTCCACCGCTACGGGTTTTAATTTAAAAAACGGTTAAACACGTGTTTATTTGTGTCTCTTGAAAATGTATTCGCTGAGATTCATACTCATACTTGTAGCTTAAATTTTTGTTTTTGACTTTATAAGGAAATGTGTAGGAGTGGATTAGTTATTCGATTGTTGAGAAAGTGTTGAAAAGTTTACTGCTTATAAAACCACACAAACACATTTACCATACGTTTTTGCTAACTATTTATTAATAATTAAATTAACTAAAAACGCTTCCTTCACAATCCTCTTTAACTAGTTTGTTCCTCACGATCAAATAAAATCATCAAATCAACCCAAGTAATCACAACGCGGCGAAATAATCGCGAAACTAGACGCGTCTGAGGAATATGTGTCTTCACAAAAGTAGACCTGTATTATATCGGACCCGCAAAGCACTTAAAACAGGAGAAGGCGACCTGCACTTTCCCGTCCGACAAAAATATGACAGGCTGGTTTTCGGTACGACTTTGTACATAGGAACGTAACATTTGACACGAGGTAGTACGGTGTATATGAAGGTATCATTGAGCTGAATTCAACAAAGAACTCTTTTAAATCAATTTTTAATATGGAAACATATCTCAAATTCTTGTGTCTATTTGTTTTTATGATTAACCATGTAATTTTTTTATTATTTTGATATAGGTACTTACTGATAGTTTTCAACACAAAATAAGCAAAAAGATTGCCGAAACCCTGTGTCACTCACATACCTGGCTTCCCACAAGATGTGGTAAAAAAACTCTGGCATCTCCTGTCCTAAATGCCTGTGGCCCGTCCCCTTATTTACATTCGCGGAGTATATTTCAGTTCGCCTCATTACCCTCCAAAGTGGGTGGTATGAATAAAGATATATATTTTTGCAGAATGAAATGAGACATGTAATAAATTCGGCTGTACCTTCTTATTTAACCGGCGTTGCTGTCTGTGTGTAATTTGTTTTGATGTGGATTGATGAGTAGATGAAATCGTATTGCCATTATATGGTGTTTTTGTGCACACTATAAAAAAAATGAAGCCCCATTTTTGTATTATCGAACACATTAGATTCTTGATATAACGTGGAACCTAACATCCATCACATCATCAGTAACATCGCGTCGCTACACTAGGAAAGTCGTGATGATGTTCACTTTGATAGGTTCACTAATGTTTTGTCGAAACTTGTTTAACAAAAGTTCATTTCATAACCAACGTTTCATATACTATTCATTTCACAAACATGTTGTTGCAAAAAAAAATCATTTTATAAATAATTACTCGACAACTGACTATGCATTTAGAAACTTTGACACTTGACAAACATACGGAAAGACAAATTATTATTTTAAAAACGTTCATTTCACAAATAAATCGTTTTTAAGATCGGTTTAAAATATTTTATTCAAATAAAATAAAACCAGTGACAAAGTAATATATCAAACGTTGGTAGGTGATACGTTAGTGGACTATTTGATATCGATATAAAAGAACCTATTTGAGAAATTATACGATACGAAATGAAAATTTGTGAAGTTATTATTTGATAAAATAAATTATTTGCGAAATCAGTAGTTGTGCAAAGATAATTTTAGGAATGATGCATTTGTCAAGCGTTGGTTGCGAAACGAAAATTAGCTAAATGACTGGCGACAAAGTGATAGGACACCACTTTGATAACGTTCTATGGTGGATCTTGAAACGATTTGTTTAATTGTACAAGACCAGCAAAAGGTTCTACCGAGTTTAAAAGAAGATCAGCAGGTTTAAAATTAATGTCAATATTACATAATTTATTGAATCAGGCGTTACTTTGCGGAGGTCCATATTTATGAACTAAAAAACAATTACTTTGCTCACCCGCGACCACAGTGGTCGCGGGTGAGCAAAGTAATTGTTTTTTAGTTCGTCAATATTACATCTATACTAATGTAATAAAGAGGTATCTCTGAAACTACTGAACCGAATTTAAAAATTCTTTCACCAATAAAAATATTTAACTATAGTCCTTGATTGACTTAGATTGTATTTTCTCGGAAAAGTACAAAGTTCCCCCGGTTAGCAACTAGCAAAACTAGTCAAATATCAAATACAAAATGCGAGAAAGAACATTTGCCCTAAACTGAAAATATTATCTCAATCTCTGGCGGCTGTCGCCCTAAATTCTGTCTTGCGGGTAGGCACACCAACTTATCTGTAAAAGTTCTATCTAATATCCTTTTTATTCCAATCTCAGTTACGTTTTGTCTGTATTCAATAAAATATTAATATTGCAGAAATGTTTAACTAACCGACATAATATTATATCTAATTAAAAACCAAAAAGGCAAAACAAGTCGGCCATTTCATTTGCGGTAAGTACTTACACCAAACATAATTAAGTCTTTATTAAAGAAATAAACATGGCATTTTAATTGAAACCGGAAACCCGGTCGAGCAATTATAATAATGGATCCAGACCATTTGTTATTCAAGAAAATTTTACTGTTTCAAAAGAAAAACTGGCGAAGTGCGAGTCGGACACGCACACTAAATGTTCCGTATAAACTTAAATATAGCGTGTCATGTGTTTGCCTGTGCTAAAATGTTATTTTTTAAATAATTAAACAGTTTACTAATTTACTTGCTAAGTATTTCTTTAGTCTCACCACCCGTAGCAAATTTAAATTCGATTCAATTCAATGGAAATATGCCCCAAGAAGCATAAAGATCACCATTATTTTAACAATAATGTCTCTACTCGTAAAGCTTAAATTTCCATTACATTGCTAGTAAATGTCCTTAATAAAACTCCATTAGGCGGGATGAAAAGTGACAGTCATATAGAGATCATAATTCCGCTTGGCACGTGTGTATCGTAATATTTGATTACTGTAGGTTGCTAGTGATGTAAACCTTGGTTAATATCGATGAAAAATATTAGACTTTATGATCGTTGCTTTGGTAACTTGTTCTTGTTGACTGTCATTTGGTGTTGATACTTATACAGTCAGCAGCAGAAGTATCTAAGCAACCAAAGCGGCCACAATCTATTACAATAGAGCCGTGCTTAGATCATTGTGACCGGTTCGGTTGCTTAACTACTTCTCTGCTACTGACCGTACCAAAATAAAAGTCGTGACGTATGAATTTAAGTATTTCACTAACTCGGTTCTTTTCCCGCTCTGTTACAATATAAATAGCAAAGCAGAATGGAATTTAAGTAATGTAACATATACAGCGCAAACAAAAGGGAAACAATTTCAAGAGAAAAGTAAAAATTCAAAGTAACAAAATTAAATTAGCTTACTAACATTGTCGGTTATTTAGGCATACGTACAAGTTTGAACCATGACTATTACGATTCAGCAACTTCTATCGGTATCGATATTTATTATTATTTCACATCTCTAACAGAGGCGCAGTTTTTAAAGTGCCTACCGAATATTTCCCCGTCACAGGTGTCAATGACATTCGCGAAATATCTGACTAACAAATTCAAGAGGCTCTTATATTTTATTCTTAGTTTGTTCAAAACGGGCAAAAGATGTGACGGTTTTTTATACGACAAGGAAGGCAAACGAGCAAGTGGGTCACCTGATGGTAAGTGATCCCCATAGTCACCCACAACCTCAGGGGGCTTGCAGATGCGTTGCCAACGTAGAGAGCTAAGATGAAATGCCTCTTGTGCCCGTCATTACACCGTAATTAAATGAAAAATATCGAAAATCTGCATAGTTCATTATAATTTCGACATTGTATATTTTCGAGATTTTCATAACAAAAAAAAGTAACAAGTCATTTCGATCAAGCGATTAAGTTACTCGAAGGGGTTCGACCAGTCGCTACGGTTGTGCAATTGGGTTTAGCACGCTAGGTATGTTGAGCTAAGAGATACTTACCGGTTTAAATCAAGGCGCTGGCCTCGAAAAACATTTTCACTTAAAAATATTTCGTCCAGCGAAGATTCTGCTACCAAAAACATAATTATCTATCTTTCTGTTTCCAACAGGCCCCTGTGTCGCCGGCGTGGTAGGCCTCAAGATGCCTCGCTACTGTCTCTTCGGAGACACGGTGAACACGGCGTCACGGATGGAGTCCAATGGAGAAGCGCTTAAGATACACGTGTCTCCGACCACCAAGGCTCTGCTGGACACTTTCGGGACGTTCCATTTGGAGCTGAGGGGAGAGGTCGCTATGAAGGTAGGATGATATCTTTTTCTCAAAAATGTCCGTAAAAGTTGTCATTGTTAACTACATATCAGACAGTGAAGTGCGTTGTTTATGGTCAGCCAAAAATTAAAAAAAAAAAACATTGCTGGAGCGCTAAACTCGACAGGAAAGTCACATACAAATTTCATTATTGTCTAGTTTTTTTTTATGTATTAAACACTACTATAACTTAAATGAAGGCAAGGCTCCAGAGTTTATACAGCCAAATTAAAAAAAAAGTTGCTACTGCAATGCTAACATCTGCGAAGAAACCATCGGTATGCAGAGTTCGAAATTAAAAACAAAATTGGCAGACCTTATGCTTTTTCTGAAAAATCTTAACAGCGCAATTCAGGATTGCCTCCTGACCGTACAGTGGCATCTATTGGAATACATTCGAGCTAAAGCTATTTCTACAAATATTTGTCATAAGTGAAATTCAAATGAGATTGATTTAAAAAAGCGGCCAAACAAAGCAATTTTCATTATTTCGCTTTGTCTACTACAAACCTAGACATTTTACAATTGATAAAAAAATTGTACAAGTGGTTATAATATAATTGGAATGGACGTAAAATCGCATGAAGCTTTGACGAAATAGCAGTATTTTTGTTTCCTTCTTGATTTTTGAGAAAAACACTATTCTATTCGCCACGGCCAGAACAGCAATAATGTACTCTTCTGTGGTTAAGGAAGTGTCCATTAATCATGTGAGGTTCAAAAGTATTATTGTTAAACGCGCTTGCCTTCGTTTTGGCGTTCGTCGTCTCTTTCCTGTACGATCTTGGCTTGTTTGACAGAAAAGATGATAAATTTAAAAGCGAACGCGTTAGACAATAAGCCTACTGGGCGTATCAGACACCCTCTTGGCTGGTTTTCATTTTGATATGAGATAGACAGAGAGAGACATGCAAATTCGACACACACACAAAAAAACAGTACATTTAAAATGAAGAGAAATGCCCCTCACAGCATAATGTTGCGACGAGCCATAACGCTGTTTTTCAGCAGGACCCATATTAGGATATATCAGGATATTGTATTGCCGTCTCCTTTTATTATGTTGATTAATACCATACTTAAAAGCGAAGTGCCAGATAAAATCCATATCACCTGCCAAATAAATACATTTTCATCTCTCATACTCGGAAAGTGAGGCATATCTTATCTAACATATGGGAGGAAAGTTATGCATGGCTCCCCTAGGGAGGAAAAAAATTAAAAAACAAGCGCTGGATGAATGGCTATGATTAAGACACCTATTCAGCCTATACAGCTAACGGAACAATTCTTATGTTTTTATTATTATTCATTATTGTTGCCTATTATAAAAAAGACATGCTAAGATACCCAATAATTATTAATACAACATTAACGTAGTTTTTTTTCTGAGTAAATTACACTTTTTAAATGAAAAAAAATAATAATACGAAAAAGTAATTTACATTAATAAAAAATACACTCGTTAAATGGCAATGGTATAATGAATTCAGCCTATACATAGAGCCAGACTATTACTGTTTTAATTTTAAAATTATAACTTACTTGTTTTACAAAAAATGTGTACTAAAATACGTACTGTTATAAATGAATAGGTATTGTCTAACTGCTTGATTGAATTTATAAGGTAAAGTACCTAGTTAATAAAAGCTATTAAATGAAGACTAACTCAATAATTATTCTGACCAGCGATCAATTTAGAAAAAAAAACACAATAAAAAAATGTGAAATTGGTGCGAAAGCATTGTTTGTGTTTTGTTCTGTGGTCGCGGAGGAGCAAATCAATAATTTTCTTTATACAATTTTTTTTGTTACATTTACGTTTTTTTTTTACTTTCCTTATAGTCGAGATGAAAAGCAGGGTGTTTAACTCTGGGAAAACGCCAATTTCAAACTCTAATTATTGGCACCCTCGCGATGCTCGGGGCCAAAATATCTCGTTAGAAATTGGTCCTTTTCCTCCCTCGTTGAACAATCTACTATTTCAACGAATCCAATATTTGCGAATAAAATGAATATTGCGTTATCTTCTTGCAGGGAACGTAGAATTTTATGTTACATTGAATTTACGATGTATGCCATTATACGTATTGTAGCTTTTCTAAATATACGACGACTTTACACAACCCTCTCGACTGGTAAAGATAAGACGTTAAATTAAACCTATATAATGCGCAGTTCCTGAGTAGAAACTCATTGAATTTCCGCATCTGAATGCCATTTAAAATATTTCTCATTTCTCCGGTTTACTGAGCAACATACACACTCGACCAGCTTAACTTCAAATAGAAACAGGAATGCTTCAAAGAGCTTGGCTTCATTAAACTCCACTGAATATATGCTTATTTGTACCGTAAAATGAAACGCGGTGATTTGCATAATTAGGTATCCTTAATGATCTCGCGGCTACAACGCCGTCTACTTAATTGAATAAAGATGAAGGCCTACAAAAATATACAATTCTTTTCAATTTAAACGAGAAACTAATTTGGATTTTTCCGTAATTATAAATATTGGCTGGAATTATGAATATTCATGACTTCCATTCTTAGAAAGGAATAGCGATACTGCTGGTTGTTGTAATCGAAGACAAGTTTATTTTTAAAATCTACTTGACTTAAGCTTTTTATTAAGCTCACTTAGCACTCGCTCACTAGGGGACAAATGTTGTGTGACAAGTAGCGGCTAAATGTCATGTGAAGTCGAGCGACTTCGCTTGACATTACTTGGCGACATCGACACGTTGGATTTTTTGTCGAGCGAAGCCGGGCAAAAGTCGCACCACTTTATCCGCGTCACTGGTGACAAAAATCTCGAAATATTGGTCTCCTAGTGAACCCTTGGCTTTAACAAACACTTTTGTTCACAGGGAAAGGGAACTGTAATCACATACTGGTTGGTAGGAGAGATAGTAGACCCAAACGCGCCACCACCAAAAGAAAGACCCTCGCTGCCGAAACTTCAAACGCAGTCTACAGACAGCGCTTCCCTACTACACCTCACACCGTTCAGACAGAGATTAGACCACGGCTCCAGATCATCCAGCAGACGAGGATCCGGCATATTCCAGCAAAAGAACAACGACTACACCAAACTGGAGAAAGAAGCGCAACCGCTTCTACAAAATCTCAAAGTACAAAGACAGCAGTCGGATCCGACGGAACCAGTCGCCAACGGGGTCCCGGCACCGGTCGAAGAAACAGACAAAACCAGTGTTTCAAATTCCATATCGCTCAACGTCAACTCACTGAATCATAACTCGGTGAGTCAGAGCGGCCAACCCAAAGTGAAACTGAAGGACTGCCAAATGAATGCCATAGGTAATCACAATTCGAATAAAGTAGGTAATAATAATTGGATACCCAAACTACCCCAAGCCAGTTCGTTCGATAACGGCGCTAGGAAGGTTAATCAATGTCTGAAAGACTATAGCAGTGTACCATTATTGTCTAAAGCTGATGCGCCAAATGATTCAATCGTATAATAAGCGTATAGTACTTAAAATAAAATGTTTTACTTAATAAATGGCAATTTATGAGAGAAATTTTAAATTTTACGTGTGACTATTCAATGTTTTAAATGTCGGTAGTCATTAGTATTTCAATTGTTGAAAGTGTGCTCAGTTTAGCCAGGTATTTGCTAGGGGACAAATGTTTCGCAGCGCGCGTCGTGTCGCCAGCAAAGTGGCGCTACCTAACTTCACTGATGTCGCCATTATAATGTGAAGCGAAGTCGCTCGACTTCAAAAATGTCGCCGACACGTGTCGGGAAACATTTGTTGTCCCCTAATGAATCCCTGTCTTTTTAGCTGTCTCTTACATTCCTTAATACACGAGCTTTGTAAGACTATCCTGCCATAGGTGTGATACTTTTTGATATCTCGAAAATTAACATCGAATTTTCATTCATTTTCATTGGCTTAACTTCAAGCTATTCGCTGTAGCTATCTAAACTACACTTTGTACTTAAATGTTGTACTTATTTATTTTTCCAGTGATGACACTATACTAGATTGTAAATATACTTAAGTGTTTATTTATTGTAAATATTGTAGTATTAAATGTAACGTCGTTGTGATCTTAGCAAAAGGCATTCTGAAATGATGTAATTATTAATGGTAAATGTAGACGAAATAAATATTAAACCCTCAATGTTTTAAAAACGTTATAGCAAATATAAAGAGTGAGAATGATATGGCTTTTGTTTTCTTATTCCTAATTTGAATGAAACTTTGATTTGTCAATGCCGGCCGGGGCATTTGGCAAAGTTGAAAACACACAGGCAGGCACACACTTACACAGTATAACGTCTAACATCGTTTAAAAAATAGTACCTAATCAATGAGCAAATTCGGGTTTCAGTTGCTATGGCAACGGTCAAATTACTAGAAGGTCGAATGAAAGGCGTAATTTAGGCGTAATTCATCCCTTTAATTTAAACTATTCAGCAGCAAAGTCTTTTCATCGAAAAATAATTAATTTGCGAATACTAATTGTGAAGTTTCAGACGTATTTGTTTTATAGTATAGAACTTTAGTAATTAGTTTTTTATTCGCAATTAATTTTTCCGATGGCAAAGGGTGTGGTTTGTGCAAAATCTTTGCCTGCAACTATAATATTTACGTAGACATCCTAATAAATTAACGGCATTTTGTTTCATTTTATACTGTTAGTTTGTATTTGAAGGGTACACAGAAAAAACATAACTACCTAGCATTATTTTTTTTGAAAACGTGATTTTAATCTCAAAATGTAGAGTGACGCACTAGACTATAAGTTACCACTCAGTTACAGATAGAAATATTTATGTAAATTGTCTTTCAAAAATCTTATCACTTCAAAAAAGATGTATACGAAAATTATATGGATAATTACATCGTTCCAAACCTTCAGATCGCGATAACTCAAAAAGCTAAGGTGACTAGACAATGTTCTTTCCGTGTACCCTTCATTTATAATCCCTGCAGTTACTTGCCAGTTTGGTTTTTTCGCTCTGTAAGGCATGCAAGGTAACATGACTCAAAATTCGAACAGTTTACTTATTTCCAAAATGTATAGGTACTTGTTTAACAAATACGATTTTAATTGTAGGACCAGCAAAAACAATCTCAACTGGCCTTTTTGATCCCATTCGGAAAAGGGATCGCAAAAAAGGATGATTAATGACGAAGCCCTCGCTTTTGGGAAATATTACTACTACTGCCCCCATACTACGAGATTCGAAAATCGAAGTTCGTATCGTATCGTGCCGCTCACACTCGTGTTAAATAATATTAGCTTAAGAGGGACGGCACGATACGAAGTTCGAACTTTGCACTTCGTAGTCGTGGGGCAGTACTGCCAGTTCGTAAATCATGTTTTCCAGATTCGGTGTCCTGTTTCATTACATCTTTATTAATACTTGGACTGTAAAGGGGAAAGCAGAGTATTTTGATTGGAAATTTAGTAAGTATGCCTTACATCTTTAGTTATTAAATATAAGCCCGAAACTATGAGAAAAATATTAATTAAGGAGAAAAGGAACAAAATACAAAGTTTAAAACTACTTCCATAGTTTTAAGCACAAGGCGAGAATTAAATCCTTATTCGTTTTAACGGATGCATGATTTCAATGCTTGGATTTAAAAATATAAAAACGAGAAAAACTATTATAGAGAATTAGTTAGTTATTGTGTCTCTTGCTAAATAAGTAAACAAATCACATTGGAATTGTCTCTGAATGATGAACTTACTATGGCGGTTTGTTAGCAAGTTCCATAGAATGACACTTTACAGTTCAATACAATATAATAATAACAATTTATGTACAATAATTTACCTAACGGTAAGTGAGTTCAGTGAGTATTGACAGTTTAATAAGAGTTTTGATATAGATTAGATTAGATTAGATTTATTTATTTCGATTTGAAAATTACACATATATACAGACACATATATACTTAGTGTGTAGATCTTAAAAAAGCATTCTTATGAAAATCACAACAACATACGAATTGAAACCGAAGGAGTGGTAAAATCTATACAATTTCTTTAGAGTACGTTTATTTTTCATCTTATTCGATAAGTTTTCCAATACCCAACCGACTCTTATATTTTACGCAAAGAACAAATATTTTACCGTTTCATCAGCTTTCAGTAAAACAAACACAGAAAGTTAAGTACGCGAAAGATTGGCAAATCGGGCAGAATCAAAACAAACAACCAACGTTCTGAGATATCTAAAAAAGATAAGAAATATTTACATTTTTTTAGCTGATAGCTAAGAAATAATGATTAAAAACAACCGACAAAGCTTCTTGACCAGGTAAACTTACAATTGGTCGACCCATGCGTGTGCCATGCCAAAACATTATAATACTCAGCTTGTGGCAAAATTAATCACCCACCCTATTTTTACCATTTATTTTAAAAGTGTTATTTATTCTAATAACAGTTTTTACATTAATCAAGGAATAAATAGTGAGCGATTAATTTTGCCTCTGGGTAATGAGGGTTTTTAAATAAAGATATATTTATTTCCGCATGTAATAGGTACGAGAACAATATAGAACAAACGTTAATATGGTGTTCGAATGCCACCTAATTACGAAGTTTGCTGTAGAAAGATTCAAAAGGTACTACACTACTAGGCACACACCCATTAATACAAACATCAGGAATATCAGAATATACCCTTTGGTTTGGCTCATATCACTGAGACTACTTTGTAGTCTCACTGAATTGGAAACAGAAACGAAGTACCGAAGGGCCCGATACGCTATATAATTATGTTTACACACCACACAGGAATCCTCTCACAAATCTTTAGTTCCCACGCCGGCCCAATGCGGATTGGGAACTTCACACACCATTAAATTGCTTCGCATGAGTGTGCAGGTGTCTTCCTTCACCGAAAAGCTCATGATGAATCACCTACAACTGTAGTTTCGCACATAAATTCCGTAATACTCAGAAGTGCGACCCCGTAGTCAAACCCACGACCCTCTGCTTGAGATGCCATTGGTCAAACCGTTAGGCTACCACCGTTTTTTACCCGACTGCTCAAGGAGGGTTATGTTTTTTGAGCGTAGGTATGTATGTATGTCTAATTCTTTGGCACGCTCTACAGGCTAAACGCTAAGCCGTTGGACGAATTTCAACGTATGAGGTGTCATTGGATTCTTCGTGACATAGGGTATAATGTTTCCCGGAATTGCAAGTCGGGTTTTCTATTTTTGATTTTAAGTTGGTTAGGTTATTTATTACAGATTGGATTTTATTATTTTCATATAAATAAATATATTCGAAATTTATCATTATCACTAGATAATTTCGTACGGCATCCTGACGTAGGCCCAAACGCTAAGTTGAGGCCGACGTCAGTGAATACAGTCTATGTATCTGACAGATTCAATCAGGATGGGTAGTTGATTACCCACATTTCACTTTATCCTATCGCAGTGTGCGTAGAAGCAGTAATTGACAACATAATTTTTTTTGACACTTTAAAATTAACACATTCCCTGTCCGGGTCCCATTGCGGGGTCACCTCCCCATTGGGGATCCACTGGGGGTCCACTGGATGCACATTTGGACTTGTGACATTGTCAGATCGTTTTGTATGGCAGAGTGAGACGTGTTAATATTGGTATCGAATGAGGTCTCCTGAACACACCATTATTAATTATATATAATTTTTATATAAATGTAGCTTATTATATGAAATACAAGACAATAAAAGACAGTAATACATAAAAAAAACAATTGGTATTACCAATACTACCGACGAATGGATGAAATACTTTATCTTTTATCGTTACGATCGTTCATTACTTTACCTTTTACGTTTATCTTTTTCACAAAAAAAACTCACAATTTTGAATTTGACAACGTCACATTATCGTCATAAATCTCTACTTTGTTTTATCGAGACAAGACAAACGTAACCTCTACCTATCCCAACGTAGCCTATCCTAACGTAGAACTGGAGTTACGTCCTTTTAGAATACGTGCTTAATAAAATAAATAGCAATTAAGTATGAATACTAGTGTTTTCTTTTTACTATTCTTGTGTACATCTTTCCAAACAGAATACAGACATCTTATCAAATTACAGTTTTGGAATTATAAAATGATGTCAATTAACCTGATTCGTTTTTTAATTTTTTTTGTAATTTAGACAAGTCAACGATAACACGAGATCAAAGAAATGGCTTGCAGGAGATATGATTGGAAGATACTCCACCGACAAGAGTTTAAAGACGATGGTGATTTGACGATATTCGTATAGCAGTACGCAAAAACATTTTATTATTTGGTAGAAACTGTTAGCTGACTAGCCCGCCAGCGATTGTCTTCTGCTTGATATTTTAGTGTTGACAATTATGCTGAGTTTGTTTCTCCATGGAATCATTAACGTTTCACTTCTTCCTAAAGTGCCTCTCCAGCAAAACGTATTCACTTGTGTTGGTGCTTGGTTTTAAGCTATCAGTATGTTTGTCCTTATTACGAGTATGAACTAAAAAACAATTACTTTGCTCACCCGCGACCACTAATGACAAATAGTTATATCTGTGCGGCAAATGTATGTTTCCATGCAACACCTCCACCTCCACTGCTACACGAATCAACACATGCCACACAGACCCAACTATCACCACCACCACTATACTAAACGCTGACGCGTTTCGGCACTCTCCACGAGGCCATTTACGAAGCACAACAACAACCGCTCAACATGCCACCACTTCCACTACTGACATATGTAAACCATGTACTCAACTTAGTTAATGACAAAACCAACGTACCCACTAATATTTTATAAATTCCAAACTACCCTTTTATGTAAGTCCTAAACTACCCTTTTTTAAGAAGTGAATTCCAAACTACCCTTTTTATTTTTATTTTTAATCTACGCCAGGTACCCCGTTATTTTTAACCGAGTACGGTAAAAAGAGAAGTCATGTTCTCATTATTACTATGACACATTATTAAAATTAGAACCAAGTCGTAACAAAGGCGAAGAAACCAAATTAACTTGTTCATTAATAATAGACCCCATGTTGTTGTACCTAATTATTTCCAATTGTTCTAAAACCGATAGCCGCAAACCCTTATCACAATAATGTAAAATTTCGTACGTATCTGAGTCTAACAACGAATGATTCGTTTCTAATAAATGCTTGGCAAAGTTTGATTTCTCTGGATGATCATGCCTATATGACGAGACATGCTCTTTAAATCTAGTATCAAAGCTTCGACCGGTTTGTCCAATGTATACTTGACTACAGTCGCCACAAGTGAGTTTATATACGCCCGACCTGTTCCCTTTATCCACCTTTTCTTTGTTATTACAAAGTCTAGAACGTAAAGAATTAGTAGTCTTAAAGGCAACATTGATGTTATTTGATTTTAAAATATTATAAATCTTGTCAGACAACCGGCCAACATAAGTAATACTAGATCTAAATTTGTTAGTAGGCTGAGATGGCAACGCAGAGTAAAGCATGCTATTCACTATCCGTCCCTGCTTCTTTTGAACCAGACTATTAACCATTGCTGTACTATAACCATTTGTTGTTGCTATCTGATATATAGTATGTAACTCAGAATCATAATGCTCTTTCGACAGAGGTACAGTTAGTAGTCTATGTACATAGCAATGGAAAGCAGCCAGTTTATGCTGCCATGGGTGAGTAGAATTTGCAGGTATGACAGTATCTGTGTACGTAGGCTTACGGTAAATTTGAAACTGGTGCCTATTATTTACTCTTGTAATAGTTAAATCCAGAAAATTTAATGAACGATTTCCTCTAATTCTCGTTTGAACTTTATTTTTGATGGTTTGTTATTGAGAGCACTAATAAACAAATCTAGCTGCCTCATACTCCCTTCCAACATAAAATTAAATCATCAACATACCTATAATAATATACTAAATTGCTGTTCCCCACTATATATTGTTTTTTCAAAGTTATCCATAAAAACGTCAGCCATTAAAGGACTAAGAGGTGACCCCATTGCTAAACCATCACTCTGCAAATAATATTGACCATTAAATCTGAAATAATTTTGTTTCATGCATAAAGTTATTATTCTATTAACTCACAAACCTCCCCCGGATGTAAACGCTTCCTTTCTAAGTGACATCTAAGAATATTTAAGGTTTCACTATATGGTACGTTGGTAAACAAACTATCCACATCTAAAGAAAGTAATGTTGAGTTTTGGCGGTATATTAATGTCTTTAATTTTATTTACTAAATCTTGAACTTATTTCTTTAAACTATATATTGGCTTAAAAGAAGATTTTTCCCGAACAATGCTATTTAACTTCCTCGCTACTTTATACGCTGGAGCACTCACGTATGAAACAACAGGGCGAACAGGAACACCATCCTTGTGAATTTTAGGTAAACCATATAAAATTGGTGCCTGCGGATTCATAGGAATCACAATTGCTCCTCTTTTGTTCGGTGTCAAAGGTAAATGCAGAATTTTTCAGAAGGTTTTTTAGGTCTTTATGAAACGCGG